>JAUPMG010107130.1:0-12124 GCA_031762675.1 Pachysandra terminalis | reverse complement strand
CAACCCATGCATGGGATGCCCGCGCAGCTCATGCGCGGGACGCGCGTGCAACCCATCCATGGGGCGCGCGCGGGGCATGTGCGGTAGCTCGTGCTCGGGGCGCGAGCAGCAGACCATACGCAGGGCGAGTGCGCAAGCAATTTGCAGGGTACGCGCAACAGCCCATGCGCTGGGTGCGAACGCTGCCCTTGCGTTATGCGCGCGCAGCCTATGCGCAGGGCACGCTCAGCGCTGATCGTGTGCACGGCTGCCCTTTTTTTAGTGTACTTGTCAGTTCAGCCAACCAAAAGAGATCAATCTTGATTTGATCTCCGATCTTCGATGCTTTGTGCTAAGTGCCAAGGGCACTTCAATCGGTGGCCAACCGGCATGCCGGTTAGCCTACCGGTGGCCAGGGAGTTTGTCAGTTAACTTACCGGTGGCTATTCCTATGAATTTTTGGAAAACCAAGTCCGTGCCTAGCCTGCCGGTGGCCAACCAGTGTGCTAGTTAGCCTACCGGCCAGCCTTAAAACCCTGTACCTAATTGTGTTTAGCCACTGCCTAGGCTGCCGGCAGACCAACCAGCATGTCGGTTATCCTGCCGGTAGCTCAGGTTGGGTTATTTTTTGGATTTCATCATGCATATTGAATTTTTGATATAAGGTTACGAATTATCTATTTAATTATATTATGTTATGACAATGATTGATGAATACATATGATACCTTATTTGACGTAATTGATTACCATGATAACATATACCATGCTATGAAACTTCATATTGTACACTTAGAATTATTACACAATTGTACACTTAATTGTATGCCTACTTAGTGTGCACTATCACCACACATGGACAGCATAACTAGTTTGCTTTATTGACCATATTCTGGTCATAAGCTAGACTTGACCTTCAGACTTCAATTCTATTGAAGATTCTGATCAAATATGAGTGTTATCATGATTTGGTGAGGAAGTCCCAGATGGAAAATTATTTAGGTTGAGGGATTTGGCCATCCAAATATTAACCAATTATTTTCATCTCGACAGCGTATTATTACACATAAAGGATGCCGAGTGAAATTCTGTTAGTAGATTGGCTAATGTATGGATCACAAAAGAGAAGTTCGCGTGGTGGCCCCTTGGGATATTCCCTATGATCGAAAATAACTGAGACGCACCGCTAGGTCGAAGCTCCTAGAAACTATGATGCGCACATAGAATAGTCCAATTATCACGTTGCCATATATTGGGGAATGAATCACCATTGTGGGACATTCTTTGGTATTGGACCCAGATCTGGTGTGAATATACATTAATCGAATGCCAAACAGCATGCATGTTCCACAACATATGTCTTTGCATGGATCACATTCATATTGCATTGCATTGGCTATTATATGATCATGTTTTATGGCATATTATTGTTGTTTTATTTATGTTATATCATTGGGTAGTGGCCTTGACCCTATTCCAATGAAAAATGTATTTTAATTGTTTTACTTCCTAGGCTAAGTGTAGCTGACGCTTTTGTGCAATTTTAGGTAATTAGTTGGAGATCAAGATGGGGATTACGTGGCTGGATTTGTTGATTATGTAGAATAAGTTTTACTTAGAAATCTATAATGTGGGTTATTTTATTCCTAGACTAGATATTATGTATAGGGATAGGAATTTGATTTAACCATGGAAAAGTAGTATTTTATTTTGTGTTTCGCTGTGAATTTTCTTAAGTGTTTTGGATGTAATAACTCAGTTATATTTTAATTATTTTCATTAAAATAAATTCCTTTAAGTTTCATTATTTTTATGGTTTGCTCTATATTGATTATCACTCCCGATTCTGGTTTGGGTGAGAGTCACAGTTCGAACCTGAGGGGTTCCACGTGAATTACGTTAAGTTTGTGTCGTGACAGAGTTGGTATCAGAGCCTAAGTTTTCAAGTTTTAAATCAGATTCCAAAGTTTTTGTTTGCCGATATTTTTAAAGTTTTCAAGGTGTTGATATTTCAAAGTTTTCTAGGTGTTGTATGAATTATTCATAATCTGAAAATTTAATTCATGATAAGACTCGGATGTTTTTTTTCTCTTTCTACAGGTAATTTGTTTGATTAGATCGGCTAATGTACGGATCACAAAGGAGAAGTTCACGTGGTGGCCCCTTGGGATATTCCCTATGATTGCAAATAACTGAGGTGCTTGTGACCTCTCGGTCTAAGCTCCTAGAAACTATGATGCGCACATAGAATAGTCCAATTATCACATTGACATTTATTGGGGAATGAATTCACCATTCCGGGACATTCTTGGGTGTTGGACTCAAATTTGATTTGGACATGGAGTAATCGAATGCCAAACAGCATGCATGTTGCACAGCATATTTCTTTGCATGGATCACCCTTGGTGATCACCTCTTTTTTATTTTTACATGAGCATGCATTGCATTCATTAATAATTAAACTAGCATTAAGACTGCATTGCATTGACTATTATATGATCATGTTTTATTGCGTATTACTGTTGTCTTATTTATGTTATACTGTTGGGTATTGGCCTTGACCCAATTCCAATTAAAATTGTATTTTAATTGTTTTACTTACTAGGCTAAGTGTAGCTGACGCCTTCGCACAATTTCAGGTAATTTAATTGGAGATGAAGATGAGGATTACGTGGCTGGATTTGATGATTCTGTAGAATAAGTTTTACTTATAAATCTTTAATATGGCTTATTTAATTCCTAGATTAGATATTATGTATAGGGATAGGAATTTGATTTAAACATGGAAATATAGTATTTTATTTTGTCTTTCGCTGTGAAGTTTCTTAAGTGTTTTGGATATAATAACTTAGTTATATTTTAATTATTTTTATTAAAATAAATTCCTTTAAGCTTCAATATTTCTTTGGTTTGGCTCCATATTGATTACCACTCTCGGTTCCGGTTGGGGTGAGAGTCACGGTTCGAACCTAAGGGGTTCCATGTGATTTATCTTAAGTTTTGGTCGTGACACCACCGAAGACCACAATTGGTAATCCTAAACCTGAATCTTCCTTTCACAGCCCCAAACCTGAATCTTACATTGTCCGCATTGTAAACATGCAATGCATATGGAGGAAAAGGGAAACGAAAGGAACAATACAACCTGATGGATGGCAAGCTAGGCGTTACTCAGGCAATTGCAATGAACTCCACAAGAGGGAAGGCTATGCTTTACTGTAATATTTGTACACTTTATTCCTGTAACCTCTTGGCAAACAAACTATGAAAGCAGACCTAAAATAAATGCAATGAAATCAAAGAAAATTCAAACAAAATTAATCATGCATGGTTTGCCTCCCATCTAGCGCTAAGTTTAACGTCTTCATTCGGACGTGTGGCAAGTGCACTCAAACATCAACATATACGGGGTCAATCAAGTCAATGGACTCAATTACTCTGTACTCCATGACATTCTCAACAATGGGCTTCAGTCTTTGCCCATTCACTATGAATTGCCTCCCATCCTTTGGCTCACAAATTTCAACGGCACCATGTGGAAACACTTTATTGACATTATAGGGACCATCCCGTCTACTGGAGACGCAACTTTGAATTGAAAAACCACACTTTTTGATTAGGTTCAAAGGACTTGTGAATCAAGCTATCATGGAAAGCTTTAGTCCTTTCCTTATAAATTTTTAAGCTCTCATAAGCATCATTGTGCATCTTTTTTAACTCATTGAGTTGTAGCTTTCGAGTTACACCGGCTTTATCCAATTCAAAATTCATGGCTTTAGTAGCCTAATAAGCTCGATTCTCTAACTCAACCAGTAAATGGCAAACCTTACCAAAACTAATCGGAATGGGGTCATATCATTAGGAGTTTTGTAGGCGGTCCTGTAAGCCCAAAGAGATTCATTCAACCTAATAAACCAATCCTTCTGATCTGGACAGACCGCTTTCTCAAAGATACACTTGATTTCCCTATTGGAGACTTCAACTTAACCGTTGGTTTGAGGATGATGAGGGGTAGATACCTTATGAGTGACCGAGTGCCTAAGGAGTAAGGACTCAAAAGGTCTACTGCAAAAATGGCTTCCCCATCACTAATTAAGGCTCTAGGTGTTCCAAACCTACAAAATTGTTTCCTTCAAAAACTTAAGGACAACCTTGTGATCATTGGTCTTGGTTTCTATAGCTTCCACCCATTTGGAAACATAGTCAACTCCCACATGAATATATTCATTCCCAAAAGAAGATGGGAAAGGTCCCATAAAGTATCCCCCACACATCAAAGATCTCATAAACAAGGATGGGATTAAGGGGCATCATGTCCTGACGAGACAATGCACCCACACGTTGGCATCGTTCACAAGCTTTACAAAAAGCATGAGCCTCCTCAAACAAAGATGGCCAATAGAAGCCACATTGCAAGACCTTAGCTGCATTCTTTTTACCCCTAAGTGCCCTCCACAAGCATGAGAGGAAAAATGTGAGAATATCATGAAATTCATTTTCGGGGACACACCTCCTAATGACTTGATCTGCACAATATTTAAAGAGATAAGGGTCCTCCCAAAAATAGAATTTGATTTGAGAAAAAAATGGTCCTTGTCCAACTTGGACCAATTGGATGGGATTTGACCTATAGCAAGGTAGTTCACAATATTGGCAAACCAAGGAAGCGTATGTTATGACACTAAGAAAAGTTGCTCATCTGGAAATGAGTCTTTTAGAGCCATAATGTCACTAGATTCTTCTAGCACAATCCTAGAAAGGTGGTCTGCTACAACATTTTCAGCCCTGTTTGTCTTTGATCTCAAACTTGAATTCCTACACTAAAAGAATCCACCTAATAAACCGAGTCCTAGTCTCGTTCTTGGAGAGCAAGTGCCTCAATGTGGCATGGTCCGTGAAAATGACAATTTTAGACCCCAAAAAGTAAGGTCTAAACTTGTCCAAAGCATACACAACCGCAAGTAATTATTTTTTCCGTTGTGGTGTAATTCAATTGAGAATCAAAAAGAGTCTTACTTGTGTAATAGATGACATGGGGCACTTTCTCCACCCTTTGGCCTAAAACTGCTCCGACCGCATAGTCGGAGGCATCACACCTGATCTCAAAGGGGAGTGCATAGTTGGGTGGTTGTATGATTGAGGCCATTGTTAAGTGGGTGCGAACCTTCTCAAAAGCTTCCATGCAACCTTTATCAAAAATAAAGGGCACATCATGAGAAAGCAAATGACAAAAAGGCCTAGAAATTTTGCTAAAATGTTTAATAAAACGGCTGTAGAACCTGCATGGCCCAAGAAGGATCTAATTTGTTTCACCGTTTTTTGCGGTAGAAGTTTGGAAATAAGGTCAACCTTAGCTTTGTCAACTTGCACACCTATTGTGGACACAATGTGTCCCAAGACAATTCCCTCTTGAACCATAAAATGGATCTTCTCCCAACTCAAGACCAAATTGGTGTCTTGGCATCTTTGAAGCAATAAAACTAAATTAGCAAGACATTCATCAAATGATGGGTCAAAAACAGAAAAATCATCCATGAAGACCTCTAAGAACTTATTCACCATATCCGAGAAGATAGCTATCATGCAGCTTTGAAAATTTGCGGGTGCATTGCACAAACCAAATGGCATCCTGCGATAGGAAAAAGTGCCAAAGGGGCATGTAAATGTGGTCTTCTCTTGATCCTCAGGAAAACGGGTACTTGGTTGTAACCTGAGTACCCATCAAGGAAGCAATAAAACTCTAGAATGGCTAATCTCGCAAGGATTTGGTCAATAAAAGGTAAAGGGAACTGGTCTTTTCTTATAATGGAATTCAATTTCCGATAGTCTATACACACTCTCCAACCCGTGGTCTCACGAGTTGGCATCAATTCTTTCCTTTCATTTTCAACAACCGTGATTCCGTATTTTTTAGGAACCATTTGGGTGGGGCTCATCCATTCACTATCCGAGATGGGGTATGGGGTATATGATACCCGCATCTAACAACTTCACTACCTCTTTCTTCACCACCTCTTTCATGTTTGGATTCATTCTCCTTTGCATCTCTCTACTAGGCTTTGCATTCTCTTATAAGTGACTCCTATGCATGCAAAAGGAGGGGTCAATTCCTTTGAGATCGGCTACCATCCAACCAATGGCACTCTTGTGCTCACTTAGAACTTTAAAGGGCTTATTCTCTTGTTCACTCTCTAAACTAGAGGCAATGATGGCTAGAAGAGTTTCATTTGGTCCTAGAAAAGCATACTTGAGTGTAGCCGGATGGGGCTTTAACTCAAGAGTAGGTGGTGACTCAATTGAATTCAAAAGAGGTGTACTAGAAAGGGCAGGTAGAGGTTCTACCTCAGGTCTCCATGGAGGGGCTGTGGTGTAACACACGAATTCAAGCAAAGAATTTACCTCCCTAATGGAGTCATCATTGTCAAAACCCTTAGTGTGAAAGTGCAAAAGTGCGGCCTCCAATGGATCCTTAGGTAAGATGGAGGGATGTGCTTCCTCAATTAATTCATCAGAAGTATCAATAGCAAAGCACTCAAGATCTCCTTCATCACAAGGCTTATTCGAAGCATTGAAAATATTTAACCGAACCTTCATATTCCCAAAGGAGACATCCATAACCCAATCCTACAATTGATGGATGCATTGGCCATAGCTAAGAAAGGACGACCTAGAATCACAGGAATTTGATGCTTAGGATTCGGGGTGGATTCCATGTCTAGGACTAAGAAGTCCACGGGAAAGTAAAATTTATCCACCTTAATCAAAACATCCTACATGACCCCACGTGGTACTCTTACGGACCTATCCGCAAGTTGAAGAGTAACCGTGGTGGTTGCAATTCCCCCAATCCTAATGTCACGATCCAAACTTAAGAAAATTCTCATGGGAACCCTTATGTTCGAACCGTAACTCTCACCCCAATCGGAATCGAGAGTGGTAATCAATATCAAACCAGAATTAACAGAAATTTAATAAACTTCAAAAGAATCTAATTTTAATTGAAAATATCCAAAAGATAACCTATCTATTACATCCATAACAAAGAATAAATCTGTAGTGGAAAAGAAAATATAAATGTCCTATTTCAAGTAAAAATTCAGCCCTCCATTCTCTACCCCTTCTGATCTCACCCATTTATTCTTCTAATCAAATCTTGGCCTTCTATTTCTAAAACCCTAAGGATCTCAACCCTACAACTTACTCTAAACCTCACTCTCCTCTTCTAATCTCTTCAACCCACTAACTAAATCCTAACCACCCGAATTGCTAGATTTAATCCTAGCCATCTAATCTAACTGATCTAATCTCTTAATCCAATCTAGGCTACCCAGATCTCACTAATCATCTAGGAGATCAACCTGGAGTCTTCTAAGGCAAGACACACTAAGATCTGATGGCTAAGGAAACACATCGGACGGTCAGATCTAATCTGATCAACGATAGGACGGAGGAATATGATCAACACAAATAGATAAATATAACTACACCATTACAATCATCATGCATTATCAAGCATATATATATATATATATATATATATAATACATATTATTTATTCACTACTAAACCTATTAAAGCAATACCACCCCTAAGGCTCAAGCTAAACTAATTAGCTTAAGAATCTAAGGTCTCTAATGAATTCTATGAGATATACTAAATTAAGTGTGGAACACTTAATTACTAATTGAAGTTAAAACATAACTTCCCTAATCACAACAGATAACCTAAGGATTAGGTTTCTAATTACACGGGATATTACACCTAAGTACATTAATGAACTTAATAACCTTAATAGTCCCTTATGCACACTTCGTATCAAATCAAGTTCATGAGAACAGAAGAAAGCCAAAGAGCCTATATTAAACCGGTGTTTGGCCAAAAAATTGATATTTGACCAACCATATTTCACTCACGTATGTGAGCTCTTAATGATATGTGGTGTATACCCATTCAAGACCTTAGGTCTCTTAATTATATCCTATATTTAAGGAATACCCTTTGATTCTAGCTTTAGGTCTTATTTTGTAGTATCATGATTGTCACTGGTCATCAGTATTTCTGGGACACGGTATATTTTGGTTTGGTTGTGGCTGAGCCTGATTTAATATATTAGGCTGCCTACGTACCTGAAGTGGGATCAAGCCAATCGTAGTTCTCAAAGGTATATATGGATCAAGAATGGATGAATATATGGTTTGTTTTAGGTGTGGCTAAGCCTGGTTGAATATGACAGGCTGCCTACGTACCCGAAGTGGGATCAAGCCAATCGTAGTTCTCAAAGGTAAATGTATGGGTATGATTTGGTTTGGGTATGATTTTTAGGTTATTAAGACCATTAGATTTGATATTGGGGTCATTTGGACCATTGGATCTGATATGCGGGTCATTTGGACTGTTGGATCAGACATCTGGGTCATTTGGATTGTTGGATCTGATATCTGGGTCATTGAGACTGTTGGATCTGATATCTGGGTCATTTAGACCATTGGATATGATATTTGAGTCATGTAGACCATTGGATCTGAATTTGAGTCATAAAGACCATTGGATCTGATATTTGAGTCATGTGGACCGTTGGATCTGATATTTGGGTCAATTAGATCATTGGATCTGATATCCGAGTCATTTAGACCGTTAGATCTGATATCTGGGTTATTTAGACCGTTGGATCTAATATCGGGATCATTTAGACCGTTGGATCTGATATCTGGGTCATTTAGACCATTGGATCTGATATGCGAGTCATTTGGGCTGTTGGATCAGACATCTGGGTCATTTGGACTGTTGGATCTGATATATAGATCATTGAGACTATTGGATCTGATATGTGGGTCATTTAGACCATTGGATCTGATATTTGAGTCATGTAGACCATTGGATCTGATATTTGAGTCATATAGACCATTGGATCTAATATTTGAGTCATGTGGACCGTTGGATCTGATATTCGGGTCAATTAGACCATTGGATCTGATATTTGAGTCATGTGGACCGTTGGATATGATATTTGGGTCAATTAGACCATTGGATCTGATATCCGAGTCATTTAGACCGTTAGATCTGATATCTGGGTTATTTAGACCGTTGGATCTGATATCGGGGGCATTTAGACCGTTGGATCTGATATCTGGGTCATTTAGACTGTTGGATCTGATATGCGGGTCATTTGGACCGTTGGGTCTGATATCTAGGTCATGTAGACCATTGGATTTGATGTCCATGACATTTGGTTCAAAGATCGTGGAGCTATACCATCAAAGTTATAGACTTATAGTCTAAATCATATAGTAATCAGCCACTATGACCGATATACTGAACCGTATTAGGCCACTAGGACCAAGGGCCAGAACATCAAAGTCGTAGACTTATAGTCTAACCCGTATTGTAATCGGCCACTATGACCGATATACTACACCGTATTAGGCCACTAGGACCAAGGGCTGGAACATCAAAGTTGTAGACTTATAGTCTAACCCATATGGTAATCGGCCACTAGGACCGATATGCCGAATCATATTTATTGGGTCAAGGACCCTATTGATTAGATATTATAATTGGCCACTAGGACCATATTTATTGGGTCAAGGACCCTATTGATTAGATATTATAATTAGCCACTAGGACCGATCCGAACCAAATTTGGTCACTAGGACCATATTTATTGGGTCAAGGACCCTATTGATTAGATAATATAATTGGCCACTAGGACCGATATGAACCAAATTTGGCCACTAAGACCAAATTTATTAGATCAAGGACCCTATTGGATGAGAAGTAAGATAATACTGTAGGTGGGGGGTACAATATCAAACTCCCCATCTTCTTCTTTCTTTCTCTTTCTCTGTTTGTTTATTCGTTGCTCCTTTTAAACAGAGGCTATGGGTTCATGCATCTGAAACAGTTTATGGCAGTGAATGAACTTTGAGCCACATGCTATAACTTCAATCCTAGATTGAACATCAATAGTTTTATCAAAACAAAGAGAAATTGGAGTAACGCCATTTTCAACGGCTTCCTTTGCAATTTGTGAATCACTCTTTGAGTCTGGGTTTGCTTCCTTGTATCACTTCCTAAAATCCTCCACAGACAGATTCAACACCAATATACTCATTCAAGCTTCTGAAATCTGAATCACATACAACCATCCATCCAACATGACTTGCTTCTTGTTTAAATGGATGAACTTATCACTGTGTGAAGAAAGACTTCCTCCATTTTTCAGAACTAGGCAAATGAAAGAATCCATTGACCAATGGCCAACTTCCCTTGCCTTGTTCTTGGCTTGTCTTGACCAATCTATTGATAAAGACTTTCTGTTCAGCGTGATCTGTGCTACCGTCGAAATGGCCGACGATATTGTGGATCAGCGACTTGCGTGATGGCAACGCCCACGATACAGCAACAATCAACGGCGTCGATTACATTTGTGGCTTGCATTTAGTGAATGATTTCCACTATTAAAGTGGTTCTAAGACGCAGTTATTTGTGAGTTAGAGACTCCACCTCTTGAATGTTCAGATGAGAATGGAATGTTCAGATGAGAAACGAGTGGAAGAGAGATCTTTTTGTGAGTCCGAAAGTCAAATCTCTTGAATATATGGAGCTGAGAAGTGAGGAATGTTATATATATATATATATATATATAGAGAGAGAGAGAGAGAGAGAGAGCAATAAATGTTATATATATATATAGAGAGAGAGAGAGAGAGAGAGAGAAATAACCTGTTTGAGTTTTGTAGCTTTCTCAGAGAGAGAGAGAGAGCAATTACCTGTTTGAGTTTTGTAGTTTTCTCCTTTTTCTTCTCTAACCTTTTTAATTCTCCTTCCGTAACAATTTTCTCTCCAAAAAATCCAGCCCCATTTTCTTCTTTATTATTCATTTATATAAAGCTCAAAGTGGTTTTAATAACCACTTTGACACATGTCAATCAAAGAACTTGTTTGCAAACAAAAATGGGTAGCTAGTGGGAAAGTGGGTAGTAGTTATTTTTGGATTTGATTGTGTGTATATGCTACACACAAAGATCATGTCTTTTGACACATGTCGATCAAAGAGATGTGTTATGGTTTGGATTTGATTGTATGTATATGCTACATACATTAATCATGTATTGCTAAAACATGATTGGCTTTCTAATTTCTATCAAGTCATTTGAAGCCATCGTCGGTTGATCTCACGATTTGATGTGATTTTCTGGTCACTCAGATTGATCAAATGGTTGAGATTTAGTATGGTAAATTGCACAACTATATATTATGAAAATTCATGTTTCAACAACCGGCACTCGAGGAGCGTAATTGGAATCATATTGGAATCAAAGTAAGCATTAAGCGGATTATTTAACCAGTAATGATGGAGCGGGTTGGGACTAAAGCAAATGTGGAGCTCAATGGCATCAAAAGCGAGGATGGAGCGTAACGGATACTGAACCAGCAAAGATGGAGCAAAAGGCAATCAAATAAGCTTCAAGGTATAGGTGAACCAGTAAGTATGGAAATGTGTGCAAAACGGACATTAGTGGTAAACATAATACACAAGTAGATAAATGAACCTAAAAATTAGATGTTTGTTGTATGTTACACTGCACGCGTGATTACACTAAATTGCCTGCTTAGTTAATGTGCACTAACACACATGCATAATAAAGCTCGAGGATCCCAGTGGTCTAAGGGGGACAAACCCAGTAGTCCGAGACATATGCGTATGCCTCAGTGGACTAAGACAGAGTGGGATGTGTCATCACATCTAGGGAGGAGACCGGATAGGTAGAATTGAGGGTGTGGCCTACCCAAATATACGCAATCCTATCCAAGAGGGACCAATCCAACCTACCAAATAGGGGTGGCCTCACGGACTGCGGAACAAAGGAGAGGTCGATCCCCGGGGTGTGCTCAAGTAAAAGAGACAACCCGTCTAGTGTCTTCTGTAGTTTGTCAGGTGATCATGTTCCCGGGACGTTCATATACCAAATGCTTGCAGTGGGCACCCGTGGTTAGTGTTTACACGTCCTCGGGGAGGCTCATCTACCAAATGCTTGCAGTGATATCCTATGAAAAGTGTGCCCGGATCGGTACCATCCTATCCCATGGAAAGTGTTCTAGAGTCGGGACCATCTTACTCATGTATATGAGGTGGGAGGAAGTGA
>JAUPMG010107110.1:0-12125 GCA_031762675.1 Pachysandra terminalis | reverse complement strand
GGATAGGTGAGCTTCCACCGTGGGTGAAAGTCCCTAAAGGTAATGCATGGTAAGGGTGTATTCCACTGTGGGTGAAAATCAATAAAGGAAAGATTTGGTATGGGTGTATTCCACCGTGGGTGAGAGTCCTTAAAGGAAGGTTTGGTTACAGCTGAGCTTCCACCGTGGGTGCAAGTTCCTAAACGGAATGCGAGTATACTTGTGTATTCCACCGTGCGTGCAAGTCTCTTAAGGAATATGAATGGTGGCATTCCTCCGTGGGTGCAAGTCCCTAAAAGAAAGGCTTACTGATACATGTGTGTTTCCACCGTGAGTGCAAGTCCCTAAAGGAATAGACAGGTGGCTTCCTCCGTGGGTGAAAGTCCCTAAAAGTATGGCATGTTACTAGTGTATTTCACCGTGAGTGAACGTCTCTAAGGAATATGAATGGTGTTTCTACCATGGGTGCAAGTCCCTAAAAGGTGGGTCGCATGGTCGTGAGTTGGATAGAGCATGCGACTGGGTGAGGCCTAGTGACACCCTGTATTTCATTGCATCTCATTTCACTCCATGCTTGCATCATACCTTGCATTGCATTGCATTGTGTTTGACTTGACTGTGATGCATATTCATTATGACTTATTGATTGTCAATGTGATTGTGATTGGGTCGCAATGGTCGTACCATGGTGGGACCATGTAGTTACAAGTGTGATTCCACTATGGGTGCACGTCGTTAAAGGAAAGGATTGTATTGGTGGTTTCCTTCGTGGGTGAAAGTCCTTAAAAGAATGGTTATGTGTTGTTTCCTTGTGAACATAGTAGAACTATGTATGATTATGTGCTTGTTTATGTGGTTAAGGGTGTGTTTCCACCGAGGGTGTAAGTCCCTAAAGGATTGGTACACGAGACTTCCTCTGTAGGTGCAAGTCCTTAAAGGAGTGGTTATTTGCAAGATATGTGATATGTGTTTATATGGTTACTTGGCTGTAACATAGTGGGACCATGTGGTATATATTTATATGTTGATTGGCCGTAGCATGGTGGAACCATGTGGTGCTTGTTCTAGAACATAGTTAGACTATGTGACTGTTGTGATCTTGTTGTTGTGTAACATGGTGGGACCATGTGTACACTTGTATGATTGTTTGTTTGGAACATGATGGAACCATGTGGAAACTGCTTGAACATGATAGGATCATGTGGGTAATCTTAACATAGTGGGACTATGGGGATTATGAGCTATTGATGATTATAAATTGATATGGTATGGTTTTCATGTGAATTGTGATTTTACATTATGATTGTAATATTCATGCTAGTATATGAAATATAGTATGGTGACATGTTTAGTATACATATGACTGTAATAGTATATGTTGAGTGAAATGCATGAAATGAACTGCACTGATTTGCATGCATAAAAAGAGATATTGTAGTCTCGTAGAATTTCTATACTAGGTTTCGGCTGATCCTTATATCTACAGATCATCTGCTCGTTTGACGTGCCTGTTTGGAGAAAAGATCCCCTTCGGTTTACAGTACTTGATTTTCATGATGGTGTATTCATGGTTTTTGATTACATTGGTTTGACCCTGTTTGGGTAGTGAACTGTAATAGGGATTATTCAGTTTATTTTATTTGGATTGTGGGTTGTTAGCTCAACATATTTTTAGTTGGGCTATGCTATGGTTTTAATTCTGATAGACTTCTGCTGCTATTTATTTCGTTGAGACTTTGAGTCAACCAGGTAAGGGTTGATGTTGTGGTTGTTTATTCGTATCCACGCAGTGGGTCCGAAGGTCGGTTCATTAGAATCCTTAAGATCACATATTTCGAATTTGGGGCGCGACATGATTATTACGAGTCTTAGGTAATCTCGTAACAATGTCCATTGATATGTGTTCCCACTTCCATTCTCCAATCGATAGAGGCTTCAAAGTTCTTGCTGGTTTTTGATGTTCCACCTTTACTTGCTGACAAATCAAACATTTTTTTACGAATTGTTCAATGTCAATGTAATGACCCAAACCAAATATAGGACTTAGGTGTAAATACCATAAAATTAGGGGTTAATTTGAAATTTTAGTAAGTAGCCATATTATTTGACTTTTTGACTAATTGTGATTGGTGGGTTGTACAATTAGGAAACTAAGTGCAACACACACAATCATAACCTCTTAAATTATAATGAATGGTTTAGATCTTGTAGGACATAATACACTCCAATCAATGGTTAGAATTAAAAACAGTAATAGAAGCTTCCATAGGAGTTAGAAGCTTTCTAGGATTCAAAAATTCAAATATAGAAACATAGTTGAACTAGGAGAGCTGGGAATTCGTCTAATGGCTTAGAATCTAATACATCCCAATAAAGGGACATGATTAAAACATAAAAACTAATACTAATAGAACTAGGAAGTTTGCTGAAACAATATAAATAAGTGTCTTTGGTGAATTTCGAAAATCATAAACAATCCTTGGAGCTAAGAAAAAGAAGAAGAAGAAGAAGAGTAAAGGGGATTTCTCTACTCCAACTCAACAACATTAAGGTAAGTATTCGAATTTAACTTGTTTTATGGTTTAAGTAGAGTTTCAAGTTTATTTTCCAATCGTATAAGGTAAGTTTTCAAATTAGTTTTCAAAGTTATTTAACTAATTATTATTTACTTATGTTTTCCTAAGTATTTTAATTGGGGTTTGTCCAGAATTTAATATTAATGAAGGTTACTTAAGGAAGAAAATTGATTTGAAATATAGTTAGATCAGAATTCTGAAAAAACTGCCAAGAAACTGCTGTTTGGAGAGCCGAGCATGCGTCGAACAAGCATAGAAGAACACTTGGCGAGTACTTGATGAGCTGAGAATGCACCAAGCGTCCTCTTGCAACCATTGACCCCCTAATTTTCACGCTGAGCATAACAGATAAGTTTTTAAGTCCTTGGTTTTCACGTCGAGCGGATTCTTGATGAGCCGAGAATGCGCCGAGCCCAAGCCTGAGACCAAAACCCTGAAGCCTAAAACAATCACATCAAAACCCTCGGCACGCCGACAAACGCGCCTAGCACTCGCCGAGATCACACCAGCGACCCCAAGGCGCTCCGAAAATTATTGAATTGATCCAAATTGATTATATTTTTGTGAGCATGTGTATTTTGATATTATTAGACCACTTCTGATGGTAGTTATGCTTGATTATGTATGTTTCAATTACTTACACCCTGTTTGGACTATTTTTCATATTGGTTAGAACATGATATTTTGATATGATGGATGTTATATGATTTTAACATATCAAGCATGCTAGGTAGACTTATTACACACTGCACACATCAATTGCATGCTTAGTTAACGTGCACTCTATCTCTTGCACATCATATGCCTTAAGACCATTGATTTGGTCTATAGGTCTACACCCTTTGCATGTAAGTTCATACTACTGGATTTTTAAGGACTTTAAGGAGATTACTATGATCTGGAAATCACAGTAGGTGAGGAGACTTATGCATAATTATTTCTGGAGTTGAGGGACCATACATCCTAATATACCTATTTTGATTCTTGTCTTGCGAGACGAATGCCCGTCTTGTTGGATGGATGATCGAGTGAAAATCTGTTAGTAGATCTGTTTATGTATGACTCACAAGGAACATTTCACATTGGTGAAGCCCTGGGATTTTTTCCCATGACCGGAAATTAAAGTGAGGAAATTGGGACTTCTAGGTCACAAGTCCTAGAAACTATGATGCGCACATGGAATAACCCCTATTCTGGCTGTGTATTCGCAGGATGATATTATCATGTTTAGCCAGGGGTTTGATCAGGTGTGAACCATACATTAAACGAATACAATACATCAACATCATACATATTGCATATTAGATTGTTTCTAATCACATGTGGTGATCTTACTTGTTAGGGGCACAACATGCATTAATAATTGAATTAGTCGTTACATTGCATATTATATCATGCTAATTGCATCAGATTACATGTTTTGTATATATCTTATTCATACTTATATGTTCAGCATGTTATACTTGTATATTGATACTATCTCATGAATTACTCATTATCATTTATACGGATTACAATTGAAGAGTGGCCTTTGCCCTACTTCAAATTATAAACCATGTTCGATTCTTTTATTTACTGAGCTAAGTGTAGCTGACGCTTTCGAGCACAACATATTTCAGGACCCATAGTTGATGGACAAATGGACTATGAGGACCAAAGTGACAAACAAGGATGCTATGAAGATTTTAACTATAATTAGAGTTTTATTCGATGATTTTATTAGATCTTGTAGTAGGGTTTTTATTAAATGTAATTTCAGTACTTAGTTAGATAGGTTAGCTAATAGGGATTTTATTTAAAGCATGAGACTAGTTTATTTTACTTTTCGCTGTTTTCTGTTTGAAGGATATTATGTGATGAGAGTTATAAACTAAATTTAAGGACTCCAATTAGATCTTTAAGTTTGGTTTGTGACAATCAATCTTTATCCTTTTCCACCCGTAGTTTCTTCACAAGTTGTAGTACATCATCTTAGTTCTTCCTGGATGAATAGAAAATCTAGATCTATGAGCTTCCTCCAGAATTTCTCTCTTCAAGTCTTCATCATGTGGCGCACAAAGTCTCCCTTTCAATCTCATGCTTCCATCTTCTTCTTTTGTCCATTATGATTTTTCTTCATCTTTATTCAACTCTAAGTCATGAGTGGGGTAATTCCTCTCATGAATTTTAAGTTATCTTGAAGCATATGTTACTACATTTCCTTCTTGCATCAGAACACAACCTAGTCCCGATAAAGATGCATCCGCGTAGATCACAAACATTACACCACTTACAGGAATAGTTAACACTAGTGCCGTTGTCAACCTTTCCTTAAGTTCTGAAAAAGCTTTCTCACATTCTTCATCCTAAACAAACTTCATGTCACTCCCCGAAACCCGTGGCACAGATCCCTATGCAGGTGGCATAGATCTCAAAGTGAGACCTTAGGGTTCCATGCATGGAATGCGGATTGCCATCAAACACAAGACATAAAAGTAAATATAATACCTTTATTCAAAAGAGAGTGTGGAAGGTAATCAATTCAACAACAGGATCCAAAAACAGTCAATGACTTCAGGTGAGTCATGACCCTCAGATAATCCGAAATTAAATAGAGTAATTAGGAAACTAAGTTAATACATCATAAAAACTCTCCACAAGAGTATTAAGTCTAAAAACTGAAAGAAACAACATAGCAGCACATCAAGTCCGCCTCATTCTTCTCATGCTGCAACATGAGAAGTTACTTGATCTTAGAATGCCCAGTAAGAAATCAAAATTGTCATCCATCCCCATATGATACCAATTAATCAAGTGGTGGTCAGCAATACAACGATACGATAAAAACATAACCATTATGCTTGATTTATATATGAAATATAAATGCTGTGAAGTGAATCATTTAGATACTCTATATGTATCCAATCAGAGAATGCAATAAAGTGAAGTGCAATGAATGCACTAAGAAAACATATTCTGTTAAGTGTCCTTCAATGTGTAGCTTCTTAATCAAATCAAATTTGAGACATAGGTCACCAGGAACAGTTGGATGCCCCCTCTTCGTTCCGGGCGCTAACCCATGGTACGAAGGCCACCATATGCTCATTTTATGAGTGTACAATACTTATGGAATAGTTACTTGTATAGGACCTCGCAAGATTCCTACCCTTATTTAAGCTGGACCTTTCAACCCACAGATATAGTCAACCTCACCAGAAAACCTTGTAAGGATAATCCATAGTTTCCACCTCCCGGGCTCACTTAATAGTCCATATAAGCCTAGTATGTGTGCATTATTACTAGGACTCCAAATGATAATCACCAACAGAAACTATCCAAGCACCCATACACGCAGATAATTCGATTGGAGGCCATCATAAGCTTCCCACAATGTTTCAAAACAAGACAAATACTATACAATCCAAATACCAACCTAAAGGAGTCTCAACCTCAACATATGGTCAAGTCAAAAGTGAAATGGTGGATATAAACCACATAGAATAACAAAGTGATTCCCCGCAGGTAGGCTCAAGCCATCAGATCAAGCTTTGATTCCATGGATTATGCCCCAAGTCAAATGTCACACTTCCTAATCCAAAATTCCACTCTGATGATCCATCGGTAGGCTCACCGATGTACAGGTGCTGCCAGTGGGGACCTCTCTGTGCATTTTTAATCTCTGGTTGCAGGCTCACTGATGCACTGGTGCCTGCTGATGGGCCACACTGGTATTTTTCTGGGTTCCCAAAACCCAATTTTTGATACGAAATTCAACTATCTTGATTTCCAATGCTCCATAATCATCATATCAACAATTTTACACAAATTAAATCATCTAAACATCATTTTACACAACAATTAAGATCAACATGCATTGAAATCAAATGATCATAACCAACATTAATCATGCTTTGAAATCAATGTGAATCTAAAATTCAACATAGTGCCATAAGAGAACTATATAGTAAGATTTATCTTACCTCTGCTTGTGATTAGTAATAAGAATTCAGGTTGTTCTTCCTCTTCTCTTCTTCCTTCCTTCTCTTCTTCTACTCTTCGTTCTCTCCACTGCAAGGGGAAAATCTAAGGCTTAAGATTATAAATCTGATCTCTCTCTCTCTCTCTCTCTCTCTCTCTCTCTCTCTCTCTCTCTCTCTCTCTCTCTCTCAATTTCTTTTCTCAAGCTTAACCAATCTCCAAGGAAAATCTAGAGTTATAGGGAAAGAGTGGGAAGTGCGTATGAAAACATCTCTTCTTTCTCCTCCAATTACCAGCCCCCGATCCCACTCATGGAGGGATGCACCACAATTCAAATTAAATTTCAAGAAATTATCCACAATACTCCATTTGCATATTAATTACACTAAAACCCCCAAATTAGGTTATTACTCTTAAAATAACCCTTAAAGTTCTAATTAATTAATTAAACATCTTTTTAGTGGATTTAGGTCCTTCAACCTACCTCCCATAAAATAATTTCGACCTCGAAATTACGCACCTTCCGTGAAAAGTTGTGGATAGCGCTCATAGATTTCCGATTCTAACTCAAGAGGCTTCAGACTCGTCGTGATGACCGCACTGGATCTTCACTAAAGGTATAGTTTTGGTCCTCAAGACTTGCTCCTTCCGGTCCAAAACCTGCATTGGCTGCTCTACATAGGACACATCCCCTCGAAGTTGCAACTGGCTCCAATCCAACACATGTGACGGAGCAGGCTCATACTTCCGCAACAATGACACGTGGAATACATCGTGCACTACTGAAAGTTGTGGAGGTAAGGCAACTCGGTATGCTACATGTCCAATGTGCTCCAACAACTCGAAGGGTCCGACATATCGTGGAGTTTACTTCCCTTTCTTACCAAAGCGCATCACGCTCTTTATGGGGGAACCTTCAAGAACACGTGATCGCCAACTGCAAACTCTAGGTCTCTCCTCCTTCGATCTGCTTAACTCTTCTATTTTCTTTGCCTTGACTTCAGTTACTCACGAATTAGCTTCACCTTATCCGTGTCTCCTGAACAAGCTCGGGTCTAAGAACACTGCCCTCTTCGACTTCTGCCCAACAAACTGGTGAACAACACGGACTGTCATACAACGCCTCAAACGAAGCCATGCCAATGCTCGAATGATAGCTATTGTTGTAAGAAAACTCTACCAGTGGTAGATGTTCTCCCCAACTACCACTGAAGTCCATTACACATGCTCGCAACATGTCCTCTAGTACTTGGTTCACTCTCTCGGCCTGGCCATCTATCTGTGAGTGATACGTCGTAATGAAGTCCAACTATGTGCCCATGGCTTTCTGCGAATCTGGATGTAAATAGAGAACCACGGTCTGAAATTGTAAACTGTACTCACTGGCACACCACGCAGTGGTACAATCTCTCGAACATACAATCTCGCGATCACCTCAGCTGAAGCTGAAATCCTCACAGGTAAGAAATGAGCTGATTTGGTTAACCGATCCAAGATTATCAAAATCGAGTACATGCTGCCTCTAGTCTTGGGCAAACCAACCATGAAGTCCATGGTGATGTGCTCCCATTTCCATTCGGCGATAGGTAAAGACTGCAATAGTCTTGTTGATCTCATATGCTCAGCCTTTATCTGCTGGCACGCGAGACATCGCACCACGAACTGAGCAATCTCCCTCTTCATTCTCGGCCACCAGAAGTGCACACACATGTCTCGATACATCTTGGTACTCCCCGTGATGAATGTAATACCGTGACTTGTGTGACTCCTCCAAGATCTCTCTCTTGATATCCTGATCATCTGGAACACAGAGACGACACTGGTATCTAATTAGTCCATCTGGGTGCACTACCCACTCTAGCTTCCCGGCATCCGCTGCTAGCAATTGAAGATCCTGGTGTGCCAAGGAAGGTTTGGCAACTAGACTGAAAAGATAACCACTGCGCTACTGGTCCACTGATTGAATTCCTAGGTTTGCTATCATCTCCTGAAGTTTCCACTCCTGCCTCATCAATTGAGCTAGCACTCCTCGTGGTCTACGGCTCAATGCGTCAGCTACAACATTCGCCTTCCTAGGATGATAGTGGAGGGTAGAGATGTAGTCATTAACAAGCTCCAACCATCTCCTCTGGCGCACGTTCAGATCCTTCTGCATGAAAATATATTTCAGACTCCTGTGGTTTGAAAATAGCTCGAACTTCACTCCTGCTGCATCAACTGAGCTAGCACCCCTCGTGGTCTATGGCTCAATGCATTAGATACAATATTCACCTTCCCAGGATGATAGTGGAGGGTAGAGATGTAGTCATTAACAAGTTCCAACCATCTCCTCTGGCACATGTTCAGATCCTTCTGCATGAAAATATATTTCAGACACTTGTGGTCCGAAAACAGCTCGAACTCCTTGCCATACAGATAATGCCTCCACAATTTCAAAGAAAACACGATTGCGACCAGCTCGAGATCATGAGTAGGATAGTTGCACTCATAAGTCTGAAGTTGTCGCGATGCGTAAGCCACCACATGACTATCCTGCATAGGCACTGCACCCAAGCCTTGCAATGATGCATTTGTGTAGACCTCCATCTTCTGTCCAATGACAGATACAACTAGAATTGGTGCTGAGGTCAATCTCTTCTTGAGTTCCTCGAAAGACAACTCACATGGCTCGTCCCAGATGAATTTTGCCTCATTCCTTGTCAAGCGAATCAAAGGCGCTGCAATAGTGGAGAATCCCTCGACGAATCTTCTATAGTGGCCTGCAAGACCAAGGAAGCTCCTGATCTCTGATGCGTTCTTCAGTCACTCCCAACCAAGAACTGCCTCCACCTTAGTTAGATCTATAGAGATACCACTCTTGGATACTACGTGGCCAAGGAATCTAACCTCATCCCTCTAGAAATCGCATTTCTCCAGCTTGGCATACAGTTGGTGGTCATTTAATGTCTGCAATACAATCCTGAGGTGCTCCTCCTTAGACCTCGAGTAAATCAGAATGTCATCCACGAAGATGACGACAAACTAATCCAAGAAAGGTCTAAATACCCTGTGCATCAGGTCCATGAAAGCTACTGGTGTGTTCGTCAACCCGAATGGCATAACCATGACTTCATAATGCCCATAGCGAGTACGACAAGCCGTCTTATAAATATCCTCATCTCAAATCCACAACTGATGGTAACCTGATCTCAAGTCTATCTTCGAAAAGAATTGGGGTCCTTTCATTTGGTCAAACAGATCGTCGATCCTCAGCAGTGGGTACTTGTTCTTCACTGTCACCCGATTCAATTGTCTATAGTCGATGGAAAGGCGAAGCGACCCGTCATTCTTCTTCACGAATATGACCGGCAGCCCACAGAGATGTACTTGGTCTGATGAACGGAGTGCACTCAATTCGTCCAGCTACTCCTTCAATTTGAGTAACTCAGTCGGAGCCATTCGATAAGTCACTAGTGAAATTAGAGAAGTGCTAGGCATAAGCACGATACTGACATTTATCTCCCTCCTAGGTGGCAATCTAGGAATTTCTTGAAATACAACTCTGAAATCTCGGACTGTGGGAATATCCTCCAAGGATAATTTCTGTCCCCCATCCGCAGCATATAGGAAATCTGTCTGATCGGTGTCATTCTCAGTCCCAAGGAATGCCAAACAACAACCCAAGAAGATCGAACACTACCGAATTTTTGAAGTAATTCACCTCGGCATAGTAGGCTGAGAGCCAGTCCATACCGAGAATCACCTCAAAGTCTAACATGTCCAATACTACCAAGTCTGCCTCTAGGCTTAGGTCACCTACTCTTACCACACAAGCACGTCATACTCGGTGTAGAGTAGCGATCCCTCCTACAAGGTTTACTATATACAACGGACTCTCCAAACTACTTGGTTGCAATCCCAAAAATAACATGCAACTACTAGATATGAAAGAATGAGATGCACTGGAATCGAATAACACGTTGGATGGAGTATGAAATAAACGAGTAGTACCTTCCACCACAACATTAGTCGCTCGGTCGTTGCAAGGAACTGATGTATCCATCATGGCATTGTGCACTGCTGCACTAGTTTAGGAGGAACTGGCTTACCATCCCTCCTCGACACTCTACAATTGTGCTAAAGATGACCTTATTTACCACAGTTATAGCATAATAGTATGTGACGTTGACGGAGCTGCTGACGGGTGGAGTCCTGACTGGTTTAGCATCCTGTTGCTTACGTCTATCAGTGTTCTGCCTCTACTGATAAGGTTGGTACCGACCATTGTCATGCTTGGGCCGATCCCTCTACGTAGAAGTTCTATCCATCTCCCGCTCGACATTCCTCGTGCACTTTAGAACCTTAGTGTATGATCTCAGTCGCTGTGGTATTACCTTGGACGGTATGGCTAGTCGTAAGCCCTCCTCGAACTTAGCGGCTTTGTCTGTGTACGAACCAAACCAGAAAATCCTAATTTTGAGATTTCAAGCTTAATTCGTAACTCTCACCCCAAATAAAACTTGGGAGTGGATAAGCAATATCTAACCAAGTTTATTAAATCGTAAAGGAATTTACATAAAATAGAGTTATGGAAAATTAGTATACTTAGAATAATATCTATTACGACAACCTTCAAACAAAAGCAGTGGAAATCTACACTAGTCTAATGCTTCAAATCAATTCCTAATAACTAACAAAATTCAACTAAATAAACATTTAAGCTATAGCGAATAAACCCTACTACAAGTTCTAGTAAAAATATCGAATACAATCCTAGAAATGACTAATGTCTATATGAAACCGAACATTATAATATCAAGGTTATTCTAGAAGATGATATTAAAGAGTAATAGTAAAGTAAATATCACATTCAATCCAAAATTAAACAACGGAAAATAAATAATAAAAACTATACTTAATCAAATCCCCATTGAAATAGTCATCCAACAAGATAATCCAGTAAAATCTATTAAATCTATATTACATAACATCATTCATAACATCATTCATAATAAATGTCTTCATCTTCATCAGGGTTCTGTCTTGGTCTTCGTCATCTCGAGTACCTTCATCTAAAAGACCTGAAAGGTGGTTGCTTGAAAGCATGAGCTATACATAGCCAGTAAGAAAAATATAATCTACGATTGAAGTAGGGCCAAAGCCACTCTTCAATGATATCCTAATAATAGTAAATATATGAATGAAATAACATAAATCTAGTATGCTATCCAACAACAGTAAATATGTGAATGAAATAATACGAGTCTAGGATGCTATCCAACTACAGTAAATATATGAACAAAATGATATAAATCAAGGATGCATGAGGCCAAGTCTTAATTAATGCATGTTGTGCACCTATCATACAAAATCACCAAGTGTGATCTAAACAAAAACTCTAATATGTAATGGAGTTTGTGTGGATTCCACATAGACCGATCCATCTTTGGGCAAGATGTCTTAACGGACCATCCCCCCTATACAGAGTCATTCTCAAAGATAAGATCCTTTCTAATTAGTAATCGTTTAATATTGGCTCCTCATATGATCTCAATCGTGCTACCCAAGGATGCTCAACCCAGAACCATCCCCCAATATATGGTAGAAATAGCAGATTATTCTATGTGCGCAACA
>JAUPMG010107099.1:0-12125 GCA_031762675.1 Pachysandra terminalis | reverse complement strand
ATCTATGAGAGTGATACTCTCCACCGACTTATTTCTCAATGTGAAAGTCTTCAACTAACACATTTTTGGCTTGAGCAACTTGAGCTTGGTACAAAGAACTTTGATGAAGGCGTGCTCTTATATTGGCCGTCCTTCTGAAACCTCTTGGCTCCTTTATTCTTCTTGAAAGAAAAGAAGCCCTTAAACTCCTTAAAAACTCCCATAGTACCATCCAACACCACGAGGAAAAGATACCTCTTCAGAATTTCAATCTTTATCACCAGACTCGTACTTCGTGATTCTCCTCCATATCTTACTCCTCGACCATTTAGCCAAGAAAGCTCTATTCATCTCTTTTACTTTCTTGAAAACCAGCCCATAGCCTTCTTAAGTCTACAAACCCAATAACTTTCTTCAATCTATAAATCCAATCCTATCTCACAAGACGGAACCTCATTACTTTGGATTTTCTCAATTCTATGAGCCACAGATGTAGGAACCTAAAGAGAGAAAATAAATGGGTGAGCTTGACAAGATGCTTTTTGTCAAAGTAACTTGCCACCTACCAATAAGTACGATATTTTTTCAACTGGCTAGTCTCACTTCCGATCTCTCCACCACCAGCTCCCAAATGGAACCGGGACCTATCCTTGCACCACGCTGAAGATCCAAATAAGTGGTCAGCAAATGTCCTATCGGACCTATCCTATAATCCAAAGCCCTACACGCTCCTGGAGCAACGTCTAACCCGTCTTCCCAACCCTCAAAATCGAGCTCTTCTTTGGAACCATTTAGAAATACCAGAGTATATGATTTTCAAACGAGATGTGGAAGAACCTCTCTCACTTGCCTGAAATCCCCCTATAAGGTCTCTTCTACCTACAAAGGATTAGACCCAAAGCCTTCACTATTAACAAAAATAAGAATGGAGAACGAGGATTACCTTTCTAAGGCCCTTGGAACTTTTGAGGGGGGCCCTCCACTTTTCCATTGATGAAAATTGAAATCAAAGTGGAAAATAGAACCTTTGGTGCCTCCATCTCTCCTCAAAGCCAAAGGATTAATGAATCTTATCTAGAAACCCAATTTACATGCTTGTAGGCTTTCACCATACAATCTTGCACATAAGTCCTTCCATTCTATTGTTAATTCTAGAATTAATGCATTCACTTGATGTGAGTAACCAAATATGATGTATCTCCTATTAACGCCCTGATTGACTTCCAAATCATCATTGCTCTAGTGAATACTAAAGAAAATAGAGCAAAAGCTCTCTGATGAGTCCTTTCTTTATAAGCATCTTCATTCCAGAAGTAATACCTTAGCCACAACTTTGTAGGTACTGCACAATAAACTAATGTACCTAAATTCTCTTAATTCCTCCTCACCCATCCTCTTTCTTAGGAATGAGTATGATCAATATCTCATTAGAAGCAAATCTCACACCCCTCCTATATAAAAACTTCAATCACTCTCATATGGTCCTTTTTCTCCAAGGTTTTCAATTTCGATTTTTTTAAGATTTTGCCAAGTGGGCTTGATGAAGTTTCGGCGAACTTTCACTGAAATGGTGGAATATTTCACCAATTTGGAGAAATATTGGGGAAAAAAAGGAATTTTAATTCAAAACTTTTTAAGGGTTTAAATGGGAGTAATATACACCTAAAAGGCCTAAAATATTTAAAAAAAATATGCATACATATACACTAACACATATGTAGGCAAGTACGGATGTGCGCACTCTGTTAGGGGAATTCAGCGAATTTCCCTTTTACCGACTCTAACTAGTTGGGATAAGGCATATAATGATGATGATGATTACAATTCACTTTTTATCACAACTTTTCTAAATGTTTGCAGTATCTATGCACAATATATATATATATATATATTTTATAATAATATGTAGTTTTAATTAATATTTTTAATTAAAAAGTAAAAAGGGGAAATCCATTATTTTTCCACAGATTTCGTGTCACCAGAGTACAAATTGGTGATATTTCATCTGCATGTTTTTCTCCGCATTCCAATTGGATTTGAAAAAAGGCAAGAAAATCTAGCCAGTTTTGAAGCTTTATTCCTATTTAAGTCACAAATAACTCTCCAAACCTCTTCCTGTTCAAATTCCCTTTCTTACCGATATACCTTATCGCTATTTAAACATGGTCAAGATAAGCCAATCAACTTCAGACCCATAATCTTGAAATTATTTAACAATATTTGAAATGATCCAATCCACTTTGGCCGAGTCTTAATCCAACTAATTGAAAAAGGCTTTACCGCCTTTTTCTCTCCCTATGCCATAATCTAAATTGAGAATCCTAACTGGAATCCTAGAATCAGCATCCATCTATTTCTGGGGCTGATTCTAGAATCAAATTCTTTAATCATCTCCAGAATCTGACCCATACGATCTATTCCGAGATTATATAATCCGATTCTGACCATAATTCAATTATAGAATCCCAATCCAAAGTCCTTTCTAAATTGTCAGAATTCAAATTCTGACTATTGATTACGATAATCCAGACCAGAATCATGTTTGGATATACAAGATTCTTGAGATTCTTAGCATAGCTGGCAATGGGGTCTGGTTGGATATGGGATTACAAAAAGGATTAGAAAGCCACCCGAACTTGCCAAAAATAGGAGTCCAATTGAAGGGTTGATGTCTAAATCTGCCAACCCAACCCGACCATTATTCAAGTGGGTTCAGATTGACCTAAAGGTAAATGGACCTTGCTTTGCCTGCCCACACCTTTTTAAACAAAGAGTTTCCTCTTTTTTCTCTCGGCTTGCCAAAATCCAAATCGAAAATCCTAACTAGAATCCCAGAATCTGCCTCCCGATCTATTTTTATTTGGGGTTGATTTTAGAATCAGTTTCTTTAATCACCTACAGAATTTGACCCAAATGACCTGTTTGGGATTATCTATTCTAATTCTGGCCAAAATTAAATCTTAGAATTCCAACCAAATGATCAATATAGTAGAGGTTGATTCAATGATATTCTTAGCAAGCAAGCTTGGCATAATAAGCATATTTCTCGCCAGATTTTGGTTGGTGGAGTGGGGGGAGATCATTGTGAGGGGCTATTTAGTCTTTATATTTTCTATTATGTTCTTATTTGAAATATGAATAGGCAGTGTGTGAATCAATTCATGCCCCTTGTACTTGTTATCTCATTCTCTCCTCTTACCTTAACTTATCTTCACTTCTCTATGCTAAAATCAAAGCTCTTTCAATTTTATATTGGATCACACCCTTGCCCTTCCTCTTCTCGATCTTTTGTTGCTGTCTTCACATCCAGTACTTGACTTTTTTTAAAATATAAAAAGAGATTCTTGATCTGGTTTCCAAATTTTCTGCTCGGATCTGGTGAAAAACCTTCTAATCCATACATTCCTACAAAAATTGCTGATCTAAAAAATGTGAATTTTATGTACAAGGCTTTTCTTGGACTATTAAACATTTACAAGTAGCAATGTACCATGAAAAGGCATGCTTTACATAGTTTATTTACTCTGTCTGTTCAGCTCGCATAGTTTCCAGGTGTTACATGAGTGTAGAGTGGGCTTCTGACCCTTTTTCTGAAGATTTGGTCCATAGTGGTGTTCATTAAGAGCTCCAACTCTGGTGATCCTTGGTGATTCTAGTTATTTCTTTCTCCCATATAGAATAGCTGCTGCTTTACTCTCCGTCTGTTCTTTTTCTTATTTTCTCTTTTACAATTTAGCGATATTTTCATGCATGTGTGCATATAAGTTGCATAACTTGTGTTGTTATGTCATTATTATCATTGCATATTTGATGCTTTTAAGTATGTAGTGTTCAACAGGCTGGTTCTCCTCATGTCTGCTCGATAGCTTGAGACTTTGTGTTGCAATGAGATTCTTAACTGTATATCCCAACACTGGTGCTGAACACTTGTTGAAATCTACATCTGAGCGTTTTGAAAAGTCAAAGAGGATACAACTACTTAAAAAAGACTTGATGCCTGACGAACTGGAGCATCAGTGTGTCAATAGAGGTTTTATTCCATACCAACAACCAGACTTTCTCATTCAAGTGATTTTGATAATATATAGCTTGTCACAGCTTGCAGCTGATCCTGCCTTATGATGCAATTCAGATTTCAAAAGTCAATTCATAAACCTTCCCCTTAGATTGACTTTTGAAGTAATCCAAATCTTGATATAATATAATAGTTGCATGGAGTATATTATCCGTAATGATTTCTTCTTACTGATTTCCCCTCACTTGCAGACTCAGTGAATCATACTTCTGGTGTGTCCTCATCAAAAAGTAATGATAAAATGATTATCTGTAATGATGATAAAGATGAATCAGATGATGACGATGACGATTACAATGATGATGAAGTTGAGGATGAAGAGGAAGAGGGAATGGAGGAATATGAGTCGCTGCATGTGGTAATTAAATATATGTTTTGAATATTGGTTTCTTCCTCAACTTTTATTTAAGCACTTTTTTTAGTGTCTTATTTTCCATGGATGTTCGTAAATTTTGTGTCATGTTTTCTTTTTTGTAGGCTGATGAGGATGGTGATTTTGCTTTGCAACCTTGTTCCCGTATCCTTCAAACCTACTAATCCCGAGCTTTGTCTCTCAAGTAAACTTTAGACTCAAATTTTTATGTTAAAGATTGGTTAAAAAATTCCACAGGTTCTTTCCTTTATAGGAAAAGGAGTTCAATCAAGGAGAGGTACTTTATTACACAGCTTCATAGATAATATTCCAATGAACATAGAATTGTCCATTAGATTTATGTCTGATTCCAATCATTGTCTTTCTTTGGATTCCTCATGACATAAAACAAGGGATTAAAAGTTAGCATACACTGAAGCAATTGGTAAACATGCATATTACTTATTGTGGAATCTAAGTACATGTAGGGGAAATAAGAGCAAAGGGAGAAGTAACACACACACACACTACCGTGCCTAGATAATTCAAATAAGTCCCAGATCAAGGTTTGTTAAAGTCGGTGGAAAAGAGTTTCAAGAAAAGGGAAGGCAGTGAACTGAACAACCATATAATTTGAGGCTATTGAGTGTATTACCTATGGAGTCTTACATCTGTAAGCAAGGAACTGATGTACCACATTGACCTAGGTAATTTTGGATTAGAAGAGGATGAGCATCTGCTAATTGAGTATGGTGCAAAAGAACGTTATTTGATTAAGCTCTTACTGAGGAGAAAGGCAATATAACAACTAAAAAACTGGATTTATGAATGGTTGTTCCCTCCAATTATCCAGTAGGTTGGTTGACTTCAACACCTTTGCATCTAATCATCTACGTGGATGAAATATTTCACATACAATAATTCGTGTTCTCTTGTTCACAATTCAAGTACCACACATGCACTCAATGATCCGAATTTAGATATGTAGTGTTCAACAAGTTACTTCTCTTTGCATGTACTTGGTAGATTGAGACATAGGGAATCCTATACCATAAAAGTCAGGAATCATACAAATAAAGATTGTTAATAAACTACAAATTCACTGGTACTATGTTATCATGTAACATTGATCACCCTTGAATTTTTGTAGTGTCCCCAATGCGATATCCAGGAGAGACATGTTATTATTCCCACACAAAGCTCTTAGATTATACCATCAGTTGAAATGAAATGAAAAGACATTTTCCCCCTTGAATAAGTCATTTTGTTGATGTGGTTGTTGGCAACATGAATCCTATTCTGCGATCCCAACTACCAAAAACTAAATCTTCAGCCAGATTATGTGTATTGAAATCATTTGATGGATTCCAGGTCTTTCCCCGTTCTCCTCTATCCATGCTAGATCCTTCAATATGGACTTAGCACATTGTCACCTGCACCTCCCTGGGTCTCTGTTTTACATGCCCATACCTTCTTAACCTACTTTCAATTATCTTGGTTCTGATTTTGTAAATGTTGATGCTGATAGTAAAGCAGGGTTGTACAACAGACTATTGCAACTAATGATTCAGAAATCACAACACACTACATCTCATTTGATCAATATGATTCTGCTTATTTTGTCTAATGCATATCTTCACATTCTGTTTTGTTTCTGGTACAATCTTTATCTCTATTACTCGTGCATTTGAGTGTATCAATTTTATTCCCATTTGGAGTCATATTGGTTGTAAGTAGAATCAATTGCAGTTAAATGTGTATATCTTTGATAAGCTATGGGTTTTGAGTTACCTTCTCTCCCTAAGAAATTCATATCGATCAAAATGACTTTTTTTTAGAACACTGTATTTTTGAGATGATGGAAGGGCAATTTATATTCCCTCGTCACTCTAGGAGAATTACCTTGGAGTATAGAAATCCTCTGAAGGTGATGAAGGAAAAATGACATTTCTCACTGTTTTAATTTAGTAGTACTTTTGAAACAAAGAAATATCTTTAATGTTTACTCTTGAAGAGAAAAGTTCTGCCACCAAGACCACAAACCTTTCGGATTTCAACTCTGAAGTCTGAACTACTGTTTCTAATGTGCTGGCAGCCATCGGAAGGGTAGGCATTATAATACATGGCAACCTATTTTTGAACATTGTATCATTTGAGAATTTGTCCGCACTCTATTGAAATCTGCTTCAGTGACACTGTAGGCAATTGAAAGGGATATAGTGCAGCTTGGTAGCGCGTTTGTTTTGGGCTCTGTTGTTAAATCTTCCATTTCATTGTACGAATCTTACGATTCGATTTGATTTGACCCTAGATCGATTCAAATCAGTGAAAAAGTTGGTTTATTTTTGAATCTTATGATTCACACATTGAGTCTTATGTTTTAATGAGTTAAATGTATGATTCAAACGATTCAACTCTACAACACTAAAAATTTGTCCGCTTCTTTTTTGACTGAATTTTTTTACTTTTTTGGTTTGATCCTTATTTATAGAACATAATATTCTAAAATGATTAAATATATGTAAAGAAACATAGTTTACTAATTTTAAACAATAAAAATCTCTTTTCCCAAGAGAAATCCAAAATCTAAATCCCAAACCCTATTACTAAAAGCTACTATGAATCTTACGATTTACGATTCAAAATTACGATTAGATTCTAAGTGGCCCCTAACGATTTTCGATCTGGTTTGTGGTTTGACAACCTTGGTTTGGGATACAAAGTGTAGTAGGTTGAAATCCTTTCTTGCCTACCTAGTACTTCTCATTGTTAAGCCCAGTTTTCTTAAGGTGTTCTTTTTCATTATCGGATTGAAAAAATAAAGCAATAGAGGAAGAGCCAATGCTATGGAAATGTTGGTACTTGGTGGTTAATTGATGTACTCCCCCTGGGAAGCAGGTACTTGGTGTTGTCGGGCCGACAAGGGTTGGCAGGTACATAAAGATGGAATTTTAGGATCAGATTTCTCCCAAGACCACTCAGCCAAAATTGGATTCTGTAAGACTTTCTATCTAGGTTGAGAGAGAATAGTTATAATGATCAGATGCATTATCTGAAGAATTATCTTGTTTCAGCACACCCAGGACAAAGAACTTTGTCAATTAAGGTATTAAAGTTTGCGAACATGGACTTAGACGAAACTTCGGCATTGTTATATTCTTTTCTTCTTATTTGTCTTCCGTCTGCTTCCTCAACTTTTTTTTTTCCCCATCACATTTCAACTTATAATTTTAGCATCAACCATTATTGTCCTATAATTTACCAGATTGCTATTAGAAGTGCCATTAATTTTGGTAAAAGTTGTTAATTATGATAGCACTGTTTCTTGTCACCATTGGGTTCAGTATAGGTTCTTATTAAGCTCCTTTGGAGTCTTTGCTTACCAATTGCACTTAGTTTTCATTGGAATGGATTTCCTATATGTTGCTCAGACTCCATTGGAGAAAGCATCTCCAAGAACTACTTGCAAGAGCTCTTTGGAAGCTTCCCATCCACTGAAGTAGGGAATGGTGACATGCAAGATGCTGATATCAGTGAAGGAGAATATCAGATCTACGAGCAAGAAAGTGGTGATAATGACGACCATTTCGATGATGATGATGACTAGCAAATTGCAACAACTGCTGTAAGTACTTTGTAGAAGCGAGTCTGTAATTTCTTGGTTTGTTATTTTTTGTTACGTGTGTTTCTTTGTCATCTAAATGATTCATATATTACCGTTACATTGTGTAGAAAAGTCCGTAGCCAAGGCAAGCTGTGGATGTAGAAAAGTCCGTAGCCAAGGCAAGCTGTGGATGAAAATGAAGATGATTCAACTTGTAATCTCAAAGAAGTTGGTAAAGAAAGCAGCAGGTAATGGACCTTTCACCAAAGAAGATTTCTGGTTTCAACTTGGATATATTTGACTTGCATATGTATAGCTTTTCTGGTTTCAACTTGGGATGTATTTGACTGTAGCTAGATTTCTCGAGGGTTAAGGTTTTCAGTTCCCCCTTCCCCAGATTAGGTTTAACTTAAGTTTTTATTCAAAAGAAAGTTATTGAAAAAGAAGAAGAAGAGAACTCTGTAAGCGTATATTTCCCCATGGAATAATTTTTGTAATGGTTAAAACTTACAGTGAGTTGATTAGATTCGTTGAGGCTGCGTTTCGTCCAGCTTCTATAAGTACTTATTGCAGCGTATAGCTTATATAAGCACTTTTTTAAATTAAATGTGTTTGGTAGCGCTTATGGGTAAGTGCTTACCCATAAGTAGTAGAGGAAGGCTACCCATAGGGAGAAACTGCTGAGAGCAGTTTCTCTCAAGCTCTTGTGCGTTAAGCTATTTCACAACTTTAGTAATATTTTTAAAATACATATTTTATCCCTAAACTTTTATGGCACTTAGATAAATTTTATTTCTAAACTTTAATAAAAATTTTATAATACCTAATTTACCCTTAAACTTTCATAACACTTAAATAAATGTATTTATCAAATACTTAATATCTTAACAAGACAAACTCACATTCTCTCTTAAATTTTAGGGACAAAAGGTTAGTTTAAAAAGTTTAGTATAATATTCAGGGTTAGAAGTATCATTTTCAAAGTTTCATTAATAGTTATAAACCAGTTCCTGTGTTCTCAACAGCTTCTCCTTTTGGATTATCTTTCTCTGTTACTTACGGGTAAGAATTTACTCGTTCATCATTATCAAACGCACTTATAACTTAAAATAGTAATTTAATAAATTGTAAGCTCTAATAAGTACTTAATTAAGCAGTGCCAAGCGTAGCCTTTAAACAACTTCGTTGTAAGCAGCAAAGCCAATGAAGTTATACGACGTTTGAATTGGTAGCTCCATAATAATATCTGTACTATTCAACAAATCCCATAATCATTCATAGTCTATTTTCAGTTGTTTTCAAATGGTCAATCAACTTCTATGACCATGAGAGTCCACATCTATTGATTCTTCTTTTTTTCACACTATTTTAGGAACCTGTGACTAAGTGTGCTAAAAACTAGCTCTCTTCTCAGTGACCTCTTAGAAACTATCTATTTTCAATGCGTTAGTTACTTTGAAAACATAAACACTCTTAAAATTGACCTTGCAATACAAAGATTGTCAAATATTTATAGGGACAATTCCCTCTTCATACATTTTTGAAGATAGATGTATGGGAGATTATATATACTATAAAGGGAGGGTAGGAAACGGTGCCGAAAAGTTAACTCTTTCTCCCAAAATTGACTTTGTAATATAAAAGGTTGTCAAATATTTATATGAATAATTTTGATTCTTTAAACGTTTTTGAAGCTTGTAAACGAATCGGATCATGTACCTTAATACACACGAATTTGGATCTGCAACGAAAGATCTCTACCGAATTGAATGTCGTATATGTGTGATTACTAGGATTACATATAGTAGTATTTACACTCAATCCGCCAGATCTTAGGTATGGAAATCAATAGCAAAACAAGATCTCAAGGAGAGAGAGAGAGAGAGAGAGAGAGAGAGAGAGAGAGAGATTCTTTAGAATTTAGGATCCAACGTATAAAGCACAGGGAGGAAGGAGTCTTCTAGATATAAAAGACTTAACTCTTACCAAGACACAATCTTCTAATCCTTAGGAGAGTCCCACATATGCTAGTCCTCTGTGCTTGCCTAATATGGACGTTGTTACGCCCCAGATTTCGTGAATAGTACAGATTTCGTGACACGAGACCTTCGGGATTTATTTCTGGACAACAGATTGTCATATCATTACCAAAATTAAAAGGAGATAAAATAAATATAAACTTTATTTCATTTACTCGGAGTTGCGGAAGTAATACAAAAGATTCAAATAAACTAAATCAAATGGCTACAGAAGAGCCTTATATGAAAATTCTCAAATGTTATAGTTCCATCTAATTAATACAATTGAAAGAATAAATAAACAGTACTGATGCTGCATATGACCATCTCTCAAAATCGACCTGCAACATAAAGGTTGCGTGAGTTTGGAATACTTAGCAAGCATGATCCAGTCACACCCATATCATGATGTATGACTAAACACCAGATCAACAGTAATAACGACAGAAATCAATAACAGATGTTATGACATGATTATGATGTGAGAATGAACAATCAGATGAACTAATGTATGCTCAAGCAAGAAATACAATGTAATGTGATTTATGCCTATGTTTACATGACATATTAAGTGTTCCTCATTGCAGCTTCCAAAAAGGTTTCGAGACATGTGTCCTAGGAACATCCGGTAGTCTCATCTTCGATTCAGGCGTTAACCCATGGTTCGAAATCCACCGTATGCTGATTTAAGAGTATGAAATACTTAAGGTTCAGTTGACCTTATGAATCAACTATGATTCATAACTTATTTCGTAGGCCTTTCAACCCATAGGACTAGGCAACCTATTGTTTCCCACAAACCGGGCACACTTAACATTTCATATGAACACAGTATGAATGTACTCTCCTATGGGATATGGATGATAGATCTCCTTAGAAGCTATTCACGCGCCTATACACGTGGATAATCCATTGGAACTCATCATAGGAATGTGTATGATGCAAGTCACTAATAAACATAAGTAGATTTCATCATCTCTTTCTTAAGTGGAGACCAACTGAGGAGTTTGTCTAATTGGTTAGCACATGCTAAGACCAACAAGTAGGTTTCAGTCATTGTAGATACTCAACCTTAGACCTCACTTAATCCTATCATGAAGCACCATTAAGCCCGAACCAATAGACATCCAAACCCCCACATTGTCTCTCAAATAGGTCTCTGTCTGCTCAGTTGCGCTCAATCGCATGATTCTGTGCTCGATCCCAATACGCTCGATCGCACGACTCTGCGCTCGATTGCATGATGTGCGCTCGATCCCAATGCGCTCGATTGCATGATGTGAGCTCGATCCCAAAATGCAGTCCAATAAGTCATTCTAAGTCTCTGTTTTCTTGGTTTCTGATCACCAAGGTTTCTCACAGAACTTTAATAGGATTTCTTGGTTAATTCATGACTGATTAAAATAACTTATCCTCATTGAAAACATCATAAAACTAATACAAGTATGACCTAATCTCATGTATTTCTAGTATAATTTATGGAACAGAATCTGAGCATGAGAACTATGTAATTTGAAATGCAGACACATAAACCACATGATTCAATCAAATCACAAACGAGTAAACATTGAAATCATGTGATCCTCGTTAACTAATACGTGTAGAATAAGTTCTCATGGATTATATCAAAGTTTCCAGAAAACACAAGGTTCAATCATATAAACCAGTAATCATATTTCAATTACAAAAACCAATACAAAGCATCATCTATAACGTTAAGAATTCAAACCAGATAAGCTACTTAAATTGATTCGAATGTGAGTAAAGGCTACCAACGGAAATTTTCTATACTCGATTACTTCTCTTCTTTTCCACTGCAACAGTACCAGTCTCAAATTACTAAATCTCTCAGTCTTACTCTCAAATTCTCATTTATTAGTCTCGGTTTCCTCTCTAGCACAACAACCCTTATAACCATGATAGTTTCAAACGAGTGGGGGTTAGAAGTTATCACGACCCGAACCCGATAGACCGTTACGATCCAATGGGTCAACGTCATGACCTTCACTTCCTCAAAAGAAGAGTGGCGGTCTCAAGATATCAATAGTTTCTACTAAAGATTCTAATATAAATTTAAAGAATTTATATCATATACAG
>JAUPMG010107088.1:0-12125 GCA_031762675.1 Pachysandra terminalis | reverse complement strand
GTGTTCCACACTTAATCACTAAATGAAGTTAAGCCATAACTTCCCCTAATCAGGATTAACACCTAAGGATTAGGCTCCTAATGACACGGGATCTTACAACAACTAAAGAATGAAATACCCTTTTTTCAATCTAAATTCTCATTATTAAAAACTTCGCAATCTAAATTCCATTGACAGCTGTAATTAAACCCCTTCTCTAAATTCTCATTATAAAAACTTATTTTTCTCAATCAACATCTACATAGCAATTAAATAACCAATCTCAAAAGAACAAAAAGAATACCTAAACACCAAATCTAATTCCAGCAAAATATTTTAATCCCTTCTAGATCCTCATTATTAAAACTTTTTTTTTCAATCTTCATCCATATGGAAATTAAATCTAGGACTGTCAACAGATTTGATTCGGATCGGATCAGAACATAACCAAATTTGATTTGATTAAAAGTCGGATCAGATCCGATCACACTTTATCAAATTGTCAGATCATAAAACCCTTACCAAATCCGATTAGTTTTGGATCGGATCGGATTCGAACAATTTTCAGTTTTTTTGGTAAACCTATTTTATAGAATCAGATCAAACTCTTATCAAATAAAATCAAACTATATCCAAAATGTATCCGACTATAATTGGATAGAATCATATCAGATCTTGTTGGATTATCAGATTGGGAATCCCTTACCGAATCCGCTATTTTCAGATCGAACTCGAATTGAACTAGGGCCATGATCCGATCTATTGACAACCCTAATTAAACTCCTCTAAATCCTCATTATAATTTTTTTTTTTTTTTTGTTTCAATCTTCATCCTCACAGCAATTAAATAATCAATCTGCAAAGAATAGAAAGAATCCCTAAATACCAAATCTACTTCCTGTAAAAAAAAAATTAATCCCTTCTAAATTCTCATTATTAAAACTATTTTTTTTCAGTCTTCATCCCCATAGCATATATCGAGAAAGAGAAACTTACAAAGAAATCGAGAGAGAGATTTACAAAGACCAGACGTCGTCGATTGAGTTGAGAGGTTTACAAAAAACTCGAGCTTCAGCCTGAGACCGAACGTTGTCAAGATTGAGGGCTTCCGTCGCCAAGTTTTAGCCTGAGACTGGACGTCGTCGATTGAGATGAGGTGTCATCGTCGTTCTAATGTGAGTTTGAGAGAAAATGTTGGGAAAGTAAAAAAGGGCATTATTTGTCAATGCCAATTACCCTTCATTGTACGAAGGGTAATTTAGTCATTGAAAAATAATTTTAACTTACTTATTGAATGAACAGGACGGTTATGTTAGTGAGGGGTATCTTAGGCTAGAGAATGAACCAGTGGGGGGACAGTTGGATTTCAGAAACTATAGGGTGTCTATCTACCATTGTCAGAAATGTGAGGGGTATCCCAAGCTAGAGAATGAACCGGTGGGAGACAGTGGGATTTCAGAAACTATAGGGTGTCTATCTACCATTGTCAGAAATGTGAGGGGTGAAAGTGTAATTTGCTTAAGAAAAAACCTTGCCAGCCCATTCTCACCTCCTGAAAAGATCGAGTGGTTGTCATCCTCTTACCACTCTATCCGTTAGGGTCAAAGTCCATCCCCTATTCTGACCCAGTTACAGCAACAAGTCTGTCTCCGGATCGAAGCATTCCTAGAACTCCATTTCTAGGATTCTTCTCGAACCTTAGATTGTCTTTGTATTATACATAAATTTGGTTTCAATGACGCTAACACACACACACACACATATATATATATATATATATATTTTTTTTTTTTTTTTCTGGTGAGAATGACGCTAATATATGCTCTCCAAACTTAGATTATTCTTTCTACGGTTACATGGAATTAGAACCAACATTATTAACCTTGGAAGAAGATTTTTTTTAATTTTTAAGCAGACTAGGGTTTAGGGTTTATTCAACCTTTTTGTTTTTAATGGTTAATGATTAAATCCCATCACATTTTATTATTTGTGCCATCCAATGTGTAATTATATTTTTGTTATGCCTTCAAATAATGTCTTGTTCTTCAACCTGACTTTGACCCTTTTTTTGTTCTCCACTTCTTATTTTTTGGATTTTCTTTTACCAATTGTTGCACTGTCTAAGTTACAACTGCTACTGGGTATAATACTCGATTCTTTTTGAACTTTTTTATTTTGTAAATCAACCCAACATGTGATTCTTATTTTATTCACTGATTTCTCTCCCTCCACCTATAAATCTTTGATCTATCCACTTGCTCTTCATTGGAGATGGTGGAGATGGAGATGGATCATAAGCTTTTACAGTAGATCTTATGTGATCAAGTAGTCACCTGGTCTATATAAATTGTTGTCCTAAATTAGATTAGAAGCAAACTGAATAAAAGTGAAGACGACATAAGAAGTTAATGTTGGATTTTAGAGCAGGCCTGACTCGGCTGGGCCGACCCATTTGAGCCGACCCGGGTCCCCACTTAATGGGACGTCCATACTTGATTAGAAATGTAGATGTGGATAACTCTCTTCTAATAAGATTAGGAGATAGAGTCCTAGGTAGAGTTGACTTGAGTCTTCTATAAGTAGAAAACTCCTCATCCCTATCCAAAAATACTATTCACGTTTTTGGGAGTAGAGCCCTAGAGAACTCTCTCCTCTCTTCATCTCTTCTTCCTACAGAGATCTGAATTTGCTATTGGGGTTCCATACAAAGCCCTAGGTCGATTGAGTGTGGGTTGGTTCTAGTAATCACATAGTTCGACGTGAGACGTTATCCGGTTCGATAGAGATCTTCCGCTGCAGATTCAGGTTCGTGTGCATTGAGGTACGTGTTCTGGATCGTTTATAGCCTTCATTCGTATTAGAGCTACTGCGATACGTCTTCGTTGGATCGAGGTATGTCGAGAAACCTCGTTAAAAGTTGCAATTGAGTTGCTGTTTTCTACATAAATCAACACCCACATGCATGCGCACGCCTGGGCTGCTACGCTTGCGCGCGCGCCTGGGCTAGTGTGCCTGCGCAGGCCCCCGCAAGCTTGAGCCTTCGCACTGGTCTCCCCGTGCGCTAGGCTGCCCGCGTGCCTGGGCCTTTACACTCACGCACTTAGGCTTGCACGCTTGGTTGTCCGCGCACCCGCGCGCTAGGGCCTGCGTGCTTGGCTGCCTGTGCGCTAGGCTATCTGCACTCTTAGACCTGCCCGCTCGAGCCCATGCTTTGGGTTGCGTGCCCGAACATGCACGCTGGGCTGCCAGTGCACGGCCAGTGCTCTGGGCTGCCCATGTGGGGCACGCCCGCTGGGCTGCCCACGAACGCCCTGTGTGCTAGGCTGCCATGCGCGGTCAATAGGCCGCTAGGCTGCGTGCGCCCTTGCTGCTGAGTTGCCACGTGAGCCCGGATTAAACCTTAAAATTCTGTTTTTTATTATTTTGAATTTTAGTGTTAGAGAATTATTTGCATGATTATATGAGGTTAACGTGTAAATAACATCATGACTTAGAGTTTATTTTATTTACATGATTATTTGAGGTTAACATGTAAGTAATATCATGAATTAGAGATTATTTTATTTGCATGATTATATAAGGTTAACATGTAAATAATAGCATGATTTAAATTATTTTATTTGCATAATTATATGAGGTTAACTTGTAAATAATAACAAGAATTAGATTATTTTATTTGCATGATCATATGAGGTTAACATGTAAATAATATCATGATTTAATAAGTTATTTTTATTTGCATGATTATATGAGGTTACCATGTAAATAATCGTAGTGACTCGGACACAATGAGAAAAATTAAAGATTTAATCCTAATTAATTTATTAATTATGCAGTGGGATTTAATGAAAGACTTGGTGTAAGATTTGACCAATTAATAATTAAGTAAAACTATGGGTCTATACCTAATTAATTAAAGATTAATTAATCGGGCTTCACCATTACACAATATGGACCATAAGCTAATATTAACGAATTGGGCCAAGCCTCAATAAAGTCCAACGGGACTTAAGCTGGTAAATGAATTATTTAATAAGGTTAATCAAGGAATTAAACAACTTAAACAATTCTACGTATATTCTCTAAATATTTGAAATTCAAACTAAAATAAGTTAAATTCAAATACAAGAGATAGAGTTTTAATTGACCTGGGAAACTAGAAGCTAAGAGGAGAGCTGTTTCTTTGGGGTTGGACGTCCAAATCAAGAGAGAGAGAGAGAGAGAGAGAGAGAGAGGAGGTTCTGGTGTAGAAGAGTTGCAGGAAATCTAGAATGGGGAGAACAAGAGGAAAGAAAGAGAAAAGCCTACGTTAGGAAGAAGAAGGCTAGGGAAGTGAAATGGAAGAGAGAAGAGGAAAGTGAGGAAGGAGAAGACGTGGAATGGTTCTTAATTGGGAGGAAAGGATCTAAGAGGAAACAGAAGAAGAAAAAGGAAGAAAGTGAAGGAGAAATAGATGAGGGATACGATGTTCATAATGAAAGCGAGGACGATGATGACTGGCCAAGAGATGGAGACAAAGGGAAGAGGATCTTGATGAGACAGCACTTGAAAAGGCAAGAGCAAATAAATGAGGGTCGATACTAGGCTTGCAAACGAGGTAAGGATTCCTACGTTTTTACGGTACTTAATTTTGTGGATTGAATCAATGCTATAGGTATAGTTGATTTGTATTGTGGATGCTTAATATGCGTAGATCTAGGATCTAGATGTATTAAGAACAATGTAAGCATGCTGGTTGATCTCTGTAATTTTTATGTTGCTGTGTTCCATATATTCCATTAGTTTTTATGATCCATGCTTTGTGTTCAGATCTATGATTAAATTCTAAATATTTAATTTTTGAATCGATGAAAATATTATGTATTTGTTGTGATTTATTTTTAGGATTAGAAACTTATTTTTGGGTGCTAAGAATCTTAGAAATCCTTAGGTTTGATTAGAAGTTCAAAACCCAAATTCTAGCCTAGAATGTATGTTCGGTAGGTAGCTCGGTAGCTACCGATTTAGATACCGAAAACAAGGAAAATTAGGTGCTCTCGGGTCTTGCTACCGAGCTTCGGAAGCAATGCTATCGAGACATTCGGTAGGTCATTCGGCAGCTATCGAGTAGCTACCGAAATTAAGGAAAATGAAGTGCTCTCTAGACCAGCTACTGAGCTTCGGCAACTGTGCTACCAATACCTTCGGTAAGACCAGAAAATTTCGTGGGGAGGATCCCCCAGTGTGTTGTACACATGCCTATATGGATGGTTTGTGTGCAAAAGGTTTGGATATGGAAGAATCAATAAAAGTAGGGGAGAAGGACAAGAATTCAGAATTCTTTGACCGATTCAATTAGAACATGATGTAACCTTGACTCATAGGTGTTGGTAAAGGTCTTACGACCTCAATACAAGACTAGTGGGATTAGAAATGATTATGTAGGTTTTGTTTGGTTGAATGGTGCTAATAATTTTCAACAAGGACATGGGTTTGAGTTATAATTAACTTTGATGATTAACTGTTATGTTGGATGAGGGTACCGTGAGTATCCATGATTGTGATTGTATTTGTGTTAGAATGACTTAAATGATGTTGTTGATAGGTGTGTATTCCACCGTGGGTGAAATTCCCTAAAGGCAATGCATGGTACGGGTGTGCTTCACCATGGGTGAAAGTCCCTAAAGGAAGGTTTGGTAAGGGTGTTATTCCACCATGGGTGAAAGTCCCTAAAGGCAAGTGATTTGATAGGTATTGCTACCGTGGGTGAAAGTCCCTAAAGGCAAGAATTTGACTGGTGTTGCTACCATGGGTGAAAGTCCCTAAAGGTCGTATATATGGTGTGATTCCACCATGGGTGCAAGCCCCTAAAAGAACGGATTGTAAAGGTGTTGCTATCGTGGGTGAAAGTCCCTAAAGGTTGCATATATGGTGTGATTCTACCGTGGGTGCAAGCCCCTAAAAGAACGGATTGTAAGGGTGTATTTCTACCATGGGTGCAAGTCCCTAAAATGAATGGGTTGTATGGTTGTGAGTTGGAATGAGCACGTAACTGGGCTAGGCCTGGTGACACCTTGCATTGCACTGCATCTCATTTCACTCCATGCTTGCATCATACTTTGCATTGCACCGCATTACATTTGAATTGATTGTGATGCATGTACATTATGATTCTTGATGTGATTGTGATTGGGTTACATTGGCCGTAACAAGGTGAGACCTTGTGGATAGGTGAGCTTCCACCATGGATGAAAGTCCCTAAAGGTAAAGGGAAAGGACTGTAAGGGTGTACTTCTTCCATGGGTGAAAGTCCCTAAAAGAATGGTGATATATGTGATTTATGATCATAGTGAGACTATGAGTATGTATATGTGTTTGATTACGTAATTAAGGATGTATTTCCACCGTGGGTGCAAGTCCCCAAAGGAATGGTTATGTGCTAGATGTGTGGTATATTAGTTTATGTTGATTGAACGTAGCATGGTGAGACCATGTTGTGCTTGTTGTGGAACATAGTTAGACTATGTGGTTGCTGTGTAATATGGTGGGACCATGTGTATGCGTGGATGATTGTTTATTTGGAACATGGTAGAACCATGTGAGAATCTGCTTGAACATGATGGGATAATGTAGAAAATCTTAACATAGTGGGACTATGGGGATCATTATCTGTTGATAACTATGTTTGATATGTTGTGATATTCATGTGAACTATGTTGTTACATAACCATTGTTATATTCATGCTAATATGAGATTAATATGAGATATGTAGTGTGATGACATGATAATACACATATGACTATGATATTATGTGCTGAATGAAATGCACGAAATGAATTGTATTGGTTTACATGTATAAAAGTAAGCATTGTAGACTCGTAGGATTTCTCTACTAGGCTTCGGCTGATCCTTAGCTCTATAGGTAATCTGCTCGTTTGACGTGCCTGTTTGGAGGAGAGACCCTTTCGGTTTCCAGTACCTGATTTTCATGATGGTGTATTCATGGTTTTAATTAACTTGGTTTGATCCCTTGGAGGGCAAAATTTGTAATAGAGATATCTTAGACTTTATTATTGTACTTATGGGTTAATTGCTCGACACGTTGGTTTGGCAATGGTTTTAATCTAGATAGACTTCTACTGATTATATTGTTATTGAGACTCTGATTCAACCAGGTAAGGGCTGATGTTATGGTGGTTATCCGTATCCACGAGGTGGGTCCGAAGGTCGTTTCCTTGGAATCCTCGAGATTCCCATATATCGGATTTGGGGCACGACAGTAATAGCATGAATTAGATTATTTTATTTGCATAATTATATAAGGTTAACATGTAAATAATAAAATAGTTTAATTTTTTATTTACATGATTATTTGAGGTTAACATGTAAATAATATCATGATTTCGAGATTAGTTTATTTGCATGATTATATAAGGTTAACGTGTAAATATTATCATGTTTATAGTTAATTTTTTTTGCATGATTATATGAGGTTAACATGTAAATAATAGCATGATTTAATTTTTTTTATTTGCATGATTATACGAGGTTAACGTGTGAATAAATCCTAGTTGAGATTAAGCTATTTCCTAGAAGGGTTTTGCATATTATGGAGTAAAAGTAGTATTAAAATTTTATTGTATTGGTGATGATTATGCATTATGACTTACGGCCTAGCGTATTTTTGATTTGATAAATAAAAGATTAATATTATTGTTAGTCCTAGATAATGATGCAAAATAAACAATGTCTGTGTATATGAGATGCTAGAGATGTGTGCACTTTAATTGTAGTGATATGGCGGCTAAAAGAATAGTAACTGACCTAGATAAGGGTGAGAAATTGATTTGTAAGAACTATGACATATGCCATAGGAAGATCCAGTATCTCCTCGATGAGTCCGAGGCCCTAGAGACTTTATCACATTGCCTAGTTTATCCTGAGGAGAGGATCTCTGCATAGCATCGTAGAGATACAATGGCCTATCAGACTTGAGCCAAGATTGATCGTTGTGCATGATTTACTATGTTGTATAGTATGCACAATGATCTTATTGATGAATTTGAGGCCTATAAGACTGCACTTGAGATTTGGAACGCATTGAAATTCGCGTTCACTGGTACCTCGGCTACTAGATTGCGTGCATTGATGATGAGATTTGAGACCTACAAGATGACTCCCAGCGTGAGCATGGCTGAGCATATTAGGAAGATGTCATTTATGATACGAGATCTAAAAGCCGCAGGGAATTTCCTGACAGATTGTAATAAACTGAAAAATCCCTAAATATCTTAACTTGAAATCTTAGGGTAAAATAGAATCTGATGAATTGACAATTTAATTTCACTAATTAATTAGGATTAGAACACTTAAAATCCTTGATCCTATAAGATGCACTAGAAGTTCGTTTCACTAATACTGATCAGATCAGCCAGAGTAACTTAGGAAGTAGAATTAGTCAGATAACCTAACTTAGCATTAAATAGGAAATAACATAATGCAATGGCTTAAACCTTCCGATTTATGCATATTTATGCTTTAAACCTTGTGATAATTCTTCTCTTTGTTTGGATCGCCGATCGGGTTAAATCCGACCACGCGATCGTATGTACTGTGCTTTTTAAGCCTTGGCGCTACACACAGTACCATGGCCCATTTTAATGTTTGAATTTGTGTTTGGATCATTTAGATCATGATTATGATGGGTGATTAGGATTCTTTTGAGCATTGTGTTTGTTTGGGTGGTTAGGATTCATTCTAACTTATGTGTTTGTTTAGGTGTATGGTTAGGATTGAAGGAGAGAAAGAGTTGGTAGTGGGGAATACCAACTCCCACTAACCATTCTAATCCTAGGGTCTAGATTTGGGTTGTTAGATTGGAGGGATAGGATTGTTTTGAGAGGATTCTTGTGGCTTGGGTCTCCTCGCTTGAGAGGATCTCAAGCATTTTCTCTGTTAAGCTTTGTGTTGTTGGGTGTTTGAGAGCTTGAAGGAGAAATGGGAAGAGGCTATTCATGCTTGAGGTTTCTCTTAATTTTTCTAGCATTTCATTGAGGTAAGTAGATGCCTTCATTTTTTTTCATTGATTAAAGTAGATTCATGGTTGTTCTCTTTATTTTCTAGTTCATGCATGCTTTTAGCATTTCATTGAGGTAAGTAGATGCCTTCCTTTTTTTTCATTGATTAAAGTAGATTCATGGTTGTTCTCTTTATTTTCTAGTTCATGCATGCTTTTGAATGTTAAGGAATGGTTTGAATACCTTGATTTAGAATGTTGGTTTAATATATTGTTTTTAGGATGGATATTATTGGGTTTTGGTTAACAAATGCATATACGTTTATTTCCCTTGGTTGTTTTTTCGTTTGGAGAGAAAACCCCTTTGTTTTGGTTGGTTCGTGACGTTCGGCGACCTCCTCGGTGTGTCGAACGCTTTGCCGACGACCCAGAAATGTTTCGGTGACTTTCTTGGCTCACCTGGAATTCCACCGAGCTCATATTGTAATAAGTTTGGTATTGTTGGATTCCTCTACTCGTCAGAAATCCAACAAAACAAGTTTGCGGCCAATCCGAGTTGTATATTGAAGGTTATGACCATTTTAGTATAGGGATGTCAGCCTAGATTTGCTGTTCAGCAAGCCGATCAGTGCGTCGAATCTCAGTTTGGTGCGCCGAAGAGGTCGCCGAGTATTGGTTCCCTGGAATTGTCACTGAGTCTCAGCTCGGTGCGCCGACGGGTGTGCCGAGATACCCAGACTTGTCCCCTTTTGACTAAAATTTCACATATAAACATGTTATGACCTAATTAAACCGAATATGATGTTGGTTTCACTAATTTATCATTATTTAGTGTAGTTGTTTCTTGTGGACCCTAATTGAGCAAAATACCTTGGGATTTAGTCTTTGCCCTTTAAATTGTTTCGATTGATTGGAAACTTTGCGCATAACTTGGAATTGACTTAATTATGTCAAATATAATGTTATATGTGATTGTTCTTGCACTTGCCTCTTCATGGGCCCGTTTCCACGTGTTGATAAAATTTGAATGTTAGGCTTGGGGTGATCAATACACGTATAGTTGATGATACATCTAGTGTGTCCAATGTGAATGCTTAGTTAATCTTATATGATTGCTTCTCAATGGACCTAATTTGTGTTACTTGAATTATGATTTGTATTACATGTGAGATTGGTGATCTACACAATTATTGGTTGTGATTACACCTTGTACACTATGAATTGACTGCTTAGCTAGCGTGCACCTCTCCACTTGCACAGCATTGACTCGAGACCATTGCTTGATCAAAGAGAAATACCATGTTTTCTGAGACCACATGGTTGAGTCTCGTGATTTAAATAAGAGTGATGTGATGTGAACCCCACGTCTAGTGCGAGTTGAGGAATTAGCTACCCCAACAGACTCACTTATTGCCCAAGGACATTTACCTATGGATCCGCACATTGGTGTAAGCTTAGATGAAATATCAGAGAGAGAGACCTCTATAGTATGTCAAGTGTCATGATTTCCTGAGGGATCCGCATGTGGGTGCAAGCCTCGCTATTTACCATTGATAAAAAATAAGTGGGGGGATTGTGCCTCATTGGTTGAAAACCCATAAAACTATGTTGTACACATAGAATAGTCCTATTCCACAACTGTACATACAGGAGATGAATTCACATTTGTGCGACATCCTAGGGCGAATTCACGTTGGTGGGACACCTCGGATAGAGACTGGATCAAGAGGAAACATGCCATCTTGACATACTGACTGATTGCATTTGCATCACATACTGGACTGTTTGTTAGCTCACCTTGGTGATTATTGTAAATAGGTGCACAGCATGCATAATTAATACTCGACCACATGCATTTCATTTCATCATAATCTCTTTATTATGCGGACTGAAAATATCGAGTAATGTCTTGAATCTAAGTTAATCGTGCACAATTATGAAGTTATTTACTTACTGGCTAGTCTAGCTCATGCTTTTTAGCAAACAACTTTCAGGATTTTTAGTCGAGATGGCAGCTGAGAAGATCGAAGTCTTGGAGGATCTTTCGGGTCGATGAGCTTGGTCGATGAGAGAGAACCTGGTTGGGTACAACACTCTGATAAAACTTTAGTGGTAGTCTAGAGTTAGACTTTCCTTCTCTTAGAACTTATCAGTGTAGATTTGTAATTTAGTTGATTATATCTTACTAGAACTATATATAACTTCCGCTTATCTTTTGATCATTGTAATCCACTCCCATAGAGATATGGGGTGAGAGTTACAAATGAATCAGAAGTCTCAGAAAATTAGGATTTTCTGGTTGGTTCGTGACATAGATGAGCAGCAGATTCTTGTTGTTATGATATCCCTACCTGACTCGTAGGAGCACGTGAGGTTCGTCACGATGCACAATGAAAACATTAAAATGTTCAACGATTTGTCGCATCATCTTGAGTTTGAGGTAAGGTGTCAGACCACAAGGTCTAACAGCACTGTGCTCTTAGCCAAACAGGTGAAGCACAAGACATCCAGATCTAGGCACAAGCGCAAGAGTAAGGCACCCCAACAGGGGGAAACAGCTGAGAAAACGCCTAAGGAAAACCACGGTACCAAGCGCACTAAAAAGGGAAGCGGAGAGGAAAGAGAAACATGTACAAAGTAATTTTATATAGCTAGTAGAAATACTTAGACCAGTTTTTCCGTTATTTTCAGTAGAGATTACGTATCCATTTATTTAGAGTCGGTTTTATATGGTAGGGGATTTTTTTCTGATGGTCTGTTTAAACTTGGTATTGATAATTCAAGTGATGCAAATTTGGTTTCTAATTTGACTTCTCATGATTATGATGTTGTTATTTCTGATTCATTGAGATGACATGATAGACTAGGCCACATAGGGATAGAGAGGATGAACCGATTGGCTGAAACATGTCTACTAGGATCGTTTGTCAAGGTTCGGTTATCCGTTTGTGAGCAATGTTTAGCCGGTAAGTCATATAGGAAACCATCGGGTAAGGCAGTCAGAGCAAATGTTCCTTTAGAGTTAGTCCATTCTGACACATGTGGATCAATCAATTTTAGGACCTGTTACGGAGAGTCCTATTTCATCACATTCATCGATGATTACACACGATACGGTTATGTGTACTTGATTTCCCACAAGTCGGAAGC
>JAUPMG010107077.1:0-12125 GCA_031762675.1 Pachysandra terminalis | reverse complement strand
AATTGCAGCTCGTTTTGCTCTGCATATAATGAAACTATTCTTGAATATATAGGAGTGCATCTGATGTTACCACTCTCGTCTTTTACAACAATTCCGGGGCGGACCTCAATGAACTGGTTCACCTTCAAAACACCCTGCAGTATTTGGTTCATAAGTGAGCATAAATCTACCATACCATCCTTTATGAAGAAAACAATTCCTGTAATTGAACAACATATATAGAGCCCAGGAATTGTATGATATCTCCAACAATGAAAATCCACCCGCTAGATGAATTTTAAGTATTCAATCCCGACTGGAAAAAAAAAAAGGAAAAGAAAAATAGTATTTCCAAGATATCATCTGACAAAGTGGATCATCGATGATGTACTTATCCAAGGTGAAAAGCCCTTAATTAATGTATAAGCAAAGTGTTTAAACTCGGTATCTGATCGGTGATTGTCCCGGTCCGATACTGAGTTATATCGGCGATCCAACTCTACGCCAATCCAAACATGGCCTGATTTTTATTTTTATTTTTAAAAAAAGAAAATTTTTTAGGGGCATCAGACGATCCAATATGGATCGGACGATCTGACTCGGTTTCAGACCAAGTCAGAGAATTTTAACAATTTTAGGGATCGGCTTGGGGTCGTGACTCGTCCCAAGAGGATCCCGAGTTGTATTGGCCAATCCGACTCGAGATCGGCCAATACTTGACACCATTATGATGTACCTTGTCTGTCCTTTAAGATGAAGAAGAAACATACCCTGAGGATGCTACCACCAGCAACACCACCTTTTATCTCATCCACTTCAGAACCAGGCTTATTCACGTCGAAAGAACGGATAACAATCATATTCGGCGGAGAGACAAAATTTCTTTCTGGGATGGGAATCTTTTTTACAATGTATTCACACACAACGTCGATATTATACTTTAACTGGGCAGAAATTGGAATAATTGGCGCTCCATCAGCAACGGTTTTCTGCGAAAGAAAGTAGTAAAGCAATTTGATTAGCAGAGTGAAATTGGTAAACAAGGGCATATACTGGATTAAAAAAACCACACACACACACCTGAATAAACTTCTGAATCGCTTCATGCTGGTTGATAGCTACATTTTCCTGAATGAGATCGACTTTATTTTGAAGGATAATTATATGTTGGAGACGCATAATTTCAACAGCAGCCAGATGTTCAGACGTCTGAGGTTGGGGGCAGCTCTCATTAGCAGCTATCAGAAGTAATGCTCCATCCATGATAGCTGCCCCATTAAGCATCGTAGCCATGAGAATATCGTGACCCTACAAGAAACGAAGAAATTTAAGTATAGATGAATAGATCAACACAAACTTAGATAAGAACAACATTATAAGGAAACAGTGGGTGTCCGAGCAAATATGCCATCAAAATTTCAAAAAGAAGTACTTCTAACAATCCCATTGGAAACTACTCGAGTCCTACACACTGCTGCCTGCAATTGGATTTTATCTTCTGTCCACTAACAATTCTCTTCTTTCTACACCACTCAAATTTTTTAATAATATTATTACCAACACTTTAGCTTCAGAGGTAACTGGCATGAAATCCCTTTCCTTAACCCTCATTCTAGGGGACAAACACACGAGGCTCGGGACACAACATGAAGCTGGTTGCTATTTGACAGAAATCCCAAAACATGGCCCTAAATCCCCCAAATTTTGTGAAATTTTTTTTGTGTGAAAAAAGGCAATTTTTTTCACAATTTACCTACCCAAGGGAGTCAGAATTTCCCTTATATCAATGTGTTATCTGCCTTATTAATAAAGTTTACCCTATATTTTTTCATGAGAAATGTTGCAATAGAAGTTTACAGGAAATAAATGACTCAAAAAAATTTTTATGAAAAAAGGCATGTGTCATTTCCTGCCAAAACAAATATATAAACGCTTACCCCAAAGAGAATTCAATGGTACAAAGAATCAGATTCAAAGAAACTAGCTTCTCATTCCAAAATACTATTTTTGAAACACAGAATTCCTTTCCAAACTCATTGCTAGACCCAACATCATTCTAGGAAAGATTAGATAATATCTATACTAAAGAGTGGCTTTTCAGGAAACAGTTCACCTCACAAAAATAGCTCACAATTTGGGTCAGAATCCAATTGTAATAGATATTAGTCAATGTTAATTAAGATCAAAAAATTCCAGAACAGAAAAAACAGCTTATCCATAGTTAGTTGAAATACACTTAACTGGTTTAAGAACTGATTAGAATATATAATAGCAAAAACTAAGTGTTTTCCTCACTAGATGGGTTTGGAAGCACAAATCCCATTTTGCACGACCAGCCTTTCAAAGGACATGTCTCAGCTCACTAGTTAAAGCTTTGGTATTCAAGTATTTTCTCACCAATTTCATCCATGAACTTTACAGCATCTCATCACCTTGATAAAGCCTTGCACTTGAATCAACTTCGACCTTCTCACAGCTGCTATTCTTCATTTCATATGCCCATGCCATCTCAATCAACGTGCCATTGGAGCTACTAGCCTACTAGGAGATTTAAATTGAATTCAACTCCAATCTTTCTCTGTCCTACTCTTTTCACTCAACGATCTCTACATTCTCATCTCAGCTACTCAACTGATATAAGATATCCAAGTATCTATTTTACAATCTGTTTACAGTTTCACAACATCCGATTTTGAAAGTAATTACATGCAAAGAATTGCTAAAAGAAGATAACAATGTGAAATATTTACTTATTAATCATATTCTCTTGTTTAATAACATCATATTTACTTATTAAATCATATTTTCTTATTTGATGGCATACATATTTCTTTTATTGAAGCTGTACATTGGCATGGACGATATGCTTTTATGCCAGAAATATAACATTGGACATCCTAGAAACTAAGGTGCACTATTTTGAGTACCATCAGGATTATAACACTGCAGCAAATCGCCTAGCAGAGAAGTAATGAAATAGCACTCATTGTAAACAACTATGTTGATATATAGCAATGCAAATTCACAAAGAAAAGGTAAAGACAAACTAGGAGTGTCTTTACTGCAACAAATTACAAAACCAGTACCTAATACCCACCGCAGAGAAGGATGCTCAGAAAATCGATGTACAGAACAGACTTATACATCTGGTTATCTATATCTATATCTCAAAGCACATCAAGGTTAAAGACTCAAGTTACATGCATGCATAAAATATAATCAATCGCATCATATATTAGGAGATTAGTGTCCACAGCTGTTTTGTGGCACTAACAAGAAGCTATTTATCACTGTTCACTGCCTGATGTCTCTAGCTGTTATATGAGCTGCAACTGCACTGTCTTTCCTTGGTCACTGCAAGTGAGTTTCTCACTATGTAAAAAACATTACATAAGTTTCAAATTTGTCTTTGGATTTGCTCAAAATAATTTTGTTTCACTGGTTATCTTGATGGTTATAGTTGGGAGTTGTTCATTCACTGTTGCACAGAAACATCTTTGAGCTTCAAATTGGATAATGGTATGCTTATTATGCTGTAAATTGTGGGCTGCCAACATCAACATGTCATAGATAAGCTACAAATCCCCTTCCGCATTCTTTCAAAAATATAATCCTCTCAAATGTTTTAAAATCCATCTACGTATCTGTCTGGGGCTTGCACCCTAAATCAGACACCGGACCCCAAAGATTCTTTAGGCTCACCGAATTTTTCATTTTTTTTTCTTTTTCGTTTTTTTTTTCTTTTAGGCATGTTATCCAATCAACAGTTCATGTTCTATGATCTAATGACAACTCAAGGAGCTCAACTCTCGGGTCTTAACTTCTGTTTGGGTTGATCCATCCAACTTTCTAAGAGAATTGAGTACTTTCCTGAAGTTGCTGTGAAGTTGAACTTTCCTGATAATGTTTGGTTATCGGTGGAAAGTTCAAAAATGAAATTGGTTAAATTACTACCTCTGACATGCTTTCTTTAATCAAGGAACTATTTAAAAAAAGATGAGAGAAACTTTCAACTTTCCTAGAAAGTTTGAAAAGTCTTGGAATATTAAAAAGATTTCCATCATAAACTTTGACAGGAACTTTGGCCACGACTTCAACAAACTTTTACATTGGGACCACTTTTACAATCAAACAAACCTTCTTGGATAGCTATTTCTTGGAAAATCCACTTCCCAATCCACTTTTCTGATCAGCCAAATGAGGTCTAGGTTCATAAAACATTTTTTCTACAACGTTCACTAACAATTAAATCAACATCACAAGGTCTACTACTATAGCTTATACAAACAGAAATACGTAAGGTTTAACGACTAACCGGGCAATCTACGAAAGATACGTGTCTCAGCAGCTTCATCGGGCAGTTTTCAAATCCAAGCACATCACATAAGGGACTATCTTCTTTCCCACTTCCATATGCCCTACACGAATATTGCAAACAAAACCATGAGAAGCAAAAGAAGATTGCAGGAAAAAAAACAAAATTTCGTGGAAATAACCATACTTGTAGCACATAGGTCGAGAGCATCGTTCGTCTTCACATTTATATATCTTTGCATTAGCATACCCAAGCTTAATAGTGATGTTACGCTCCAGCTCATTTTTGAAACGAACAGTCTGCATATAAAATGAACATGCATGAAGGACCTCACTTAATAGAGTTGCGTATGCAGATAATTACACTAAAACAAAATTGTGAACTCATGAAATGGAACATATTCTAGGTTACTAAATATCATTATTCGTGTTCACAATTGTATATCTCTGCATTAACATATCCAGTTCACTATAATAGATACCAGTTTAAAAAATTATCATGATTGGATCATATAGTGCTTTATAAATGAAAGAACCCCAAAAAGAGTAATTGAGGATGGAAACAGTTTTTCCTCCATCAGAACCTCTCAAGAACCATTCGTTAGTTAGCTTAAGTGAGTCCTTTTAACATATCAGAACCATTTCGAACCTTTATTTTGTCTCCTTCTGGGGCTACTCTAGACAATCTCAGATACTTACATTTCTAATATGATCTTAGTCTTTCCACTCATCCATCTCAATATCTTCATTTTGATACTTACATTCTACAAATTTGTTGCCTAACATTCTGCTTCATATATAGCTAGCCATCTTGCAAATCACCTTTCAGCAAGGCAGATTATGGTTTGCAGCAATTAAAAGAAAACTTAGCATTGATAAAGATGGTCGGGACATGAATGGTCAGGCTAAGTCTCCTTTTTTGAAACATATCCTGAACTAGTTTTATCTTTCTTCCTCACATGTCACATCAGGGTTGGTTTAACCAACAAAGAGAAAATTAGGTTCCGGAAAAATGTATGGTGTGAGAATTGTCAGCTTCAAACTAATTGTCAAATATATTTAACCTGGTTCTTAATCAAACTGCTTTAGTTGTGTGGTTCTTTTCTTATGACACACACACACACACACACACACACACACACACACATATAGAGAGAGAGAGAGAGAGGGAGAGATGTATTTTATTTTATTTTTCTTTTGATTGGTGAAAGATGAAGAAATTCTATAAAAAGATCGAGGAAGGAATATACAAAGGCCCAGCCCCATGTATGATAGAAGTGTACATAGAGACTAGCAATAGCACGAGGCAAAAAAGCAAGACCATGCCCACCCGATAATGCTGTGTCCTAGAATATCCCTTTCCACATGACCCGTCAAACTTGAGGAATTTACACTGGCTATTCCTTAGGAATGTATTTTTGATTCACAAATGGAGAACTGCAAGATGTGTGATCCATAATCTTAAGAACATCTTTCATCTGAGTCCATTATTTTGTTTGTCCTTACTTCCCTGGATTCTTTGCTTTTTATTCCAAATAGACAGATTTGGTGCTTTCCTATTACCCTAAAAGCTTTTTGTGGACATCAGATCTCAAATTCTCAATAAGATTAAAACTTGTGATGTCCTTTAAAAGAGAAGTTTATTGCTTTGCCTGCTCATGTATGTGTGATCTGCATGAATGAGGTCCCTTTCGTGAAACCTTTTTTTTTTTTTTTTCTGGTTGATGGACTCTCTCTATGTGATGCCATTAGAGCCAGGTGCTTCGTCAATGTTCTTTTCAAGGGATTGGAGTACGGGGTCAAATCATGGACAGATTTTGGGACCCCTTTAAGTGGTGAATCCCCGTCCACTGAAACCAACAACATTCCTAATTATTTTGCTTAAGGACACTTACAGGTTCCTTAAGCCCAAAATCTAGACACTCCACATAAGAGAAATGGGTACTGTATGCTCTGTCTTCCTTTTTTCTTCACGGGTTCTCCTTGAATCTCATAAAAGTGAGATAGGTGGTCACCATGAGTCGTAATTTTGTTACGCTTAGGTATTTTTAGCAATTTTAACTGTTATGATGTCATAAGAAGTCAATGGCTTGACTATAGCTAATCAACAGTAGAACTTTTTGAACCATCGGCCCTTTTGACAGTTCTGTAATATGGCTATTCTTTTCATATAACATTGTGGGACACCTCATAAAAAAGTTGTAACTTCCACATGAAAAACAATGGCAAAGAACTAGCATCATGTGAAGATTTACTTTAAAACATAAAAACCAAAATCACCTGAACACCGGATATTGCTTTTACCACTGTGGACTTTCCATGTGCCACATGACCAATTGTACCTGAAGAAGTAAATTCGGCACAAATGCATCAATTCCATGAACAGAAATTTTCTTCATCATCAATTTAACATGATTAGGACATTGATATAGAAATAAGAAGTGTAAAGTGAGTACAAAATTGCAGAAGGTCTAAGTTCAAGAAGAAATGCCAAGTTTGTAAACAAAGATAAAATGAGCATGGAATTACCAATGTTCATTGTAGCCTGACGAGAAATGACCTCAGGTGAGAGTGGATGCAATTTTGCTACATCAAGCTTGCTTAAATCCTGCTCCATCAACCCTTTTCGAGACATTTTTGTGTGTGTTGAAGGTCCTTTGTAATCCTATATAAAGTAAATTACTGTTTAGATAAACTATTGATTTCTCAGAAATCAGTAAGAAAATGCACGTTCATTCCCAAACAAACAAAATACAAAAGGACTATATATGCAGGAAATATAAACCGCATAAACTGTCAAGGATATCAGTTGGCATACCGGGTGCTTTGCTTAACAGAGTTAGCCGATGTGATTCAAATAATAACTAAAGCAGGCACCAAAACAAAACAACTGTATCAACCGTCAAGGACATCAATTTGTAGAGCAGGAGCTTTTCTTAATAGAGTGAGCTTACATGATCTAAATAATACTAGAGCAGACACCAAAACATATTCATATCAGACACTCAAAGACTATACACTGTACCAAGTTTTATCTCTACATCAGGATATCACTAATAACCTGTAAGGGAGAACTAAGACAGCTCTCCTGAAATGCATTGCTGCATTATCTCCACTGAAGTTGGCAATAAGAAGTTAGAAAACCGAGGATTACTGCATTTTCTTGTGAGTGGGGTCATGTATGCGGGGTTTACCCTGTCCCCACTAAGTGGGGTCGGGGGTTCCATGTCATCAAACAAACAAAAAAAAAAGATGTTAGGAAACCTAATGTTGCATAGGGTGCCACCAATATAGATGGTGTGCCCACCAACTGTCAATAATCACACCCATCAGATTGAACCGTCAATTTGATGGATTAGTTGTGCGGTATAAAATTTTGAAAGCATAAAACTTAAACTGTCCAATCATTTCTCTAACTCATCCCTTGTTTCAGACATTAAAAAGAACAAGTATAAACGATGGTCCATACATAGATACCCAAAGGGTTAATTGTACGATGCACAAATCGACAAACTGATGTATAATCGCCCATGCCCTACCGTCTACAAGAGGAACGTTAGTTGAATAGAAGTGTTGAACCACCACCATTATCATCATCATCATCATATGCCTAATCCCAACTAGTTGGGGCCAGCAATACGAATCCCGTTCCTCCATTCCAATCTATCAAAAACCAATCTCCAGTCGAAAAATGAAGATGGTTGAACCAACATTATCATCATGATCATCATATGCCTTAACCCAACTAGTTGAACCACCATACTCCTTGAAATTTGGAACTTTCCAGTCTATACTTCCTGTCCCTAAACAGCTATTATCTTTCCAAAAAATGCAAAGCCTCCATACTTACGGGGCACTTTCATTCCAGATGCCTAACCATCCCACACATAAACATACAATAAAGTACATGGTATCACTAGGTTTAAAAAGGGAAAAAAATACAACAGAGTTTATGGTGTAACAAATCCATCAATAGGGTTAAGAACATCACAAGATAATCCATGGCATACAAAATAAATAAGTAAAATATAAACTAAAAAAAAATATGAAAACTATATACATTAGGAAGGTTGTCTGTGGTATCATAAATCCATCTAAAATTCGGCAATACTAACACCATAACCCTAACTCAGATCAAAATTTGACGCCTGAATAGATTCAACTTCAGCTACAGTTCATCTCAATGGAATCCATTAACTTGACTAAGAAAATTAAAGCTTAAAAAAAAAAGGGAATTTTTTTCAGAAAGAACGAAACTTTTGAACCAGAGATTCTGGTTACAGCTATCAGTTAACGAACAGAAATCTGGTAACTAAAACTCAAAAATAAATAAAAATAAAAATAAAATAAAAAAATGTTGCGGCTCCAAAGAAAATGAATACCTAATCAGCAAGAAAAAAAAAAAAAAAACAGAGTTCAGTGAATCAATACACGCGAATTCAAAAAATAAAAATAAAAAATTGATATTAAGAATTGCAAAACCGATTTGAATAAACCTACGTACCAAAATCTAGGGCAAGACTGGGATGTTGTCTGAGCTTCTCGAGCAGAAAAGTCGTTGAGCAGGGAATGCGAGTGTGGACTTCCTTTTCAGCCCTTAGCCCCTTCGTGCGATTTTACGCAGGGTTCTAGCTACTATTTCGCCCCGGCCCAACCCTTGGTTAAACCGGTTGATGATTGATTTGGACCGGTTCAATTCAGCCTAAACTTATGAATGTCCAAATCGAACCGGTAAAAGAACCGGTGAGAATATGTGAGAAACTTTGAGGTTGTGTTTGGAAACTTGGATTTTAAAAGATGAGAAAGAAAAGTAAAAAGAAATGAAAAATAAAACAAATGATAAAGTGTTTCTTTTCAAAGTGTATAAATAAGAAGAAACATATAAAGAAAATAAAATTAAAATTCGACAATTTTTCGATAAGTTCTTATATATTCTGACAAGGTTGATTAAGCTGTTTGGAAGTTAATTTGAAATATTGGAGGGTGCTACTTACCTTTTTTTTTTCTTTTCTTTCAAAATCTCTACCTTTTTAAGGAGTGATGGAGATTAAAAATCACAAAGATAAATCAGAAATAGAAGAGAAAAAAAAATGAGAAGAAGAAAAAGAAAAATGAATAAACAAGAAAGAAAATTCAAAATAAGGCTGACCAAGCCCGGTCTGAAGTTCTAAGGCTGGACCGGCTCGAGTCAAGTCAATTGCTTTTACGTTTGGTTCACCTTTATTTGTGACCGAATTGCACATTTGACTATATATTGTCACTCCTCGTTAATTTCGGCCTGGTAAAAGGCGCGAGAAACAGCAAACAAGAACCCTAAAACCCCCCACTGCCAAAACCCTAATTTCGTAAGTTTGGAAAAATCAATTTCAATTCTTTCCTTTATTTATTTTTTCTTTCCTTTTCCTGGTTTTGAAGATTTCTTCTAACGGAAACCTCAATTTGACTCTGGTTTGCAGGAGGGTTGGTGAAGAAAACTGCAGAAATTTCTCATTATTCTCGCATTTTAGCTCCTTCAACTCAAGATGAGGTATCTACAATATCTCTCTGGATTGTTTTACCAAATTATTGCGAATAGTCTTAACTCTTAACGCACATCAGTTGCACTGTGTAGTATCTAAACTAGGATTTAAGTTCATGTGATTTTGTTTTTTGAAGAAATTCTTAGCCTCGAACTCGATTTATCTTCCGGGACGCGCAAACCTACTTTCATGAATAAACGATTTATAGTAATTACCTACTTGTGATGGCCTCTTCGTTGAGCTCCATGAAGAAATTTGGATATAATTTTGGAAAATTTAGGAGAGTAATAGAGAGAAAATAAGCTCATTTATCTCTAATTAGGTGTATCGGAATATTGGTGTTCAAATGGTGGGAAAAAAAAAAAACTAAATACATGTGTTTCTGTTCAAAATTTGTTGGGAGATTGTGAGTCTGTGACTTGAACTGCAGAAAGTTATAGAAATAAAGAAACCAAATAAACTAAGATTCCTTAGAAATGTAACTATTCCAACTTCATGTTCTCTCTCTCTCTAAAAGAAATGAAGCAATTATTGAATTTCAAGCATTTTGTACAAACTCGTGGATCAAAAGATTGCTAGAGGATTTGTGTATTGTTTGAAACTGTGCCCATGAAAATTGTCAATATTGTGTAATCATAACATTTCATCCTGAGATCTTTCTTGAGTTGAATTTGTCCCACAAGAATATTGGATTCATATGAATTTTAGATTCGTGATAAAGGAATTTAGGCCCTTCGATAATTAAATGAGAGGCAAACGAAACGTAGCTGTCACCCAATTCAAGAATTGTTATAGTGCACCTTGTAAAGATTTTATAGTATTATTATATACTGTTGTTCTTTGTCTGCAACTATGTTAATTGTCTTCATGTGTTCCATAACTTGCAATACTTCAATAAATTAAGGAATTGTAGGATTTTTCATTGTCTGTGTATTTAAGTCCATCGTTTACAGCATATTATTATTTATTTTCTTTCCAGTACATATCATTTGAAGTCCTGATCACTCTTTATTTTGTTTTGTTTCATGCAGTCGTCCAATGGATGAAGATGTCAATGTGAGTTATTTTTACAGATCAACTAATTTGTTTTCAAATAACCCTGACACCATTATCATTTTACAATGGTTTAGCTTCTATTGAAATGTACATTATTCTTATTATTTTTTTGTTTTAGTGTTCTTGTTTTCTCATTCAGTGCCATTCATTTCCTTCTTGCTCATGTGAAAGCTCATCTCATTGATCAAGTTAATACTGTATATAGTCATTTCCCTAATGTCACAAGCAACTTCCAAGTCAAACTACATAAAAAACCTTAAGATTTGATTAGGTCTTGTGATCTTTGTATGGCCCATTCACTGAGAAGTGAAAATGATAAGTCTTCAAATGCTAAGCTACTTGTCGATATGGCCATCTATTTACACATTATAATTATTATTTTTATTTCCTTTTTCTTATTTGTTTTAGCTTCATTGTAATAAAATTAGAAGCATTGTCAAACCTTGGTATCCCTAGCATAATATTTTATATACTGGATAATTTGTTCAATCACTAACATTAATCATTTCAGTTACCCATTTATGGATGTTTTTGACTTCTATTGTCATAGACAGTTGGCAACAAAACAATGTTTTACCTTCCAAAAAAAAACAAATCAATGTTTTTAAACACGAACAGGATATTGGTGTGGACCAACTGTATCTGTTTTTGGCATGTTTTCGTTGTTGGTTAATATCATTAGCATTAAATACGAGTGAGCTCAGTAACCTAAATGTGGCTTCATATCTTTAGGAGACTTCAATATCGTCAGTTAGGGACTGTTTGACGCAAGGAATTGAAATTAAGCTGTAAAATTATAATTCTGAAGATTTTTAATTCTTTGAATTTGAATTCTATGAATTGTAATTCTCTTGTTTGATTACAATAAAGAATTACAAATCTAAAATTTGATTTCATCACTATTTGCAATTCCAGTGTTTAGTTGATATTAAGAATTCTATCTAATAAAATTATATTAAAAAATAAAATCATATCATAAATATTATTTAACAATATTTTCAGATAACTTATTGATAAATTAATAAAAAAAGTTGAGATCTCATAACACTTTAAATATCCAGGCTATAAATTCCACATACCAATTCAAAATAAATACCTAAAAAAATCAATATAATAGAAAGTTGAAAAAAATTAATGGATGATGATAAAAAGAAAAAATATAGGTAGAACCCAAGAATTCAGCCTGTCTGAACTCTACATTTGACATTAAACTCTCTCTCTCTCTCTCTCTCTCTCTCTCTCTCTCGGTATCTAGTT
>JAUPMG010107046.1:0-12126 GCA_031762675.1 Pachysandra terminalis | reverse complement strand
CCCCATAGTCCCACTATGTTAAGATTAACCCACATGATTCCATCATGTCCAACAGATTCCACATGGTTCCACCATGTCCCAAACAAACAATCACATAATGTACACATTGTCCCACCATGTTACACAACAACAAGATCTCCGTCGTCACATACTCTAACTATGTTCCAAAACAAGTATCACATGGTCCCACCATGATATAACCAGCTAATCAGATAAACATGTATCACATACCTAACACATGACCATTCCTTTAGGGACTTGCACCCACGGTGGAAACACACCTCTATGCACATAAGCAAACACATATCAATACATAGTCTCACTATGATCACAAGAAACACACATCACCATTCCTTTAGGGAATTTCACCAACAGAGGAAGTCTCCTGTATCGTTCCTTTCCTTTAGGGACTTTTGCCTATAGTAGAAGCACCTATCCAAGTTTTTTCCCTTTAGGGACTTTCACCCATGGTGTAAGCTCACCTTTATGCACAATCATTCACAATCAAGAAGTCACAAGGTACATGCATCACAATCAAATTAAATGTAAGGCGGTGCAATGCAAGGTATGATGCAAGCATGGAGTGAAATGAGATGTAGTGCAATGCAGGGTGTCACCAGGCCTGGCCCAGTCACGTGCTCATTGCAACTTAGACCATACGACCCATCCTTTTAGGGACTTGCACCCACGATGGGAACCACCAATCTTATTCCTCTAGGGTCTTGCACCCACGTCGGAATATACCAGTAACACGCCGTACTTTTATGGACTTTCACCCACGGAGGAAGCCACATGTCCATACTTTTAGGAACTTTCATCCACGGTAGAAGACACCTGTATCAGTAACCCTTTCTTTTAGGGACTTGTACCCATGGCGGAAAGCCACCTGTCTTATTCCTCTAGGGGCTTTCACCCACGGTGGAATACACCAGTTAGTAATCATTCTTTTAGGGACTTGGACCCAGGGCGGAAAGCCACCTGTCTTATTTCTCTCTGGACTTGCACCCACGGTCACATTCCGTTTAAGGACTTGCACCCACGGTGGAAGCACACCTGTAACCAGACCTTCCTTTAAGGACTTTCACCTACAGTGGAATACACCCTTATCAAACCTTCCTTTAGGGACTTTCACTCACGGTGGAATACACCGGTACCACATTGTCTTTAGGGACTTTCACCCATGGTATCAGAAATACCTATCCAAGTTCTTTACCTTTAGGGACTTTCACCCACGGTGGAAGCTCACCTATCAATAACATTCACAATACAACCACAACCACAGTATTGGATACTCACAGTACCCTCAAACAAACAATCACATATAAGTTAGCATGATAGAATTCATACCTAAGTTGCATAGAAGTTAACCCAAGTCCAACCTAGGTCAACATCGGAATCTAGGAACACTAATCACTCAATTAGGTCCTACATGACCCATTCTATCCATACTAATCTTCTGTTGAGGTCCTAAGACCACACCTTAAATATTTGAGTAGATAACACCTCATATACCCTTCATTCAGTTCCGCAATTCCATGTTTTGGACCTTCGCCTTCACTTTTTATGATTCGTGCAAATCTAGACCTTTTGCACACAAACCATCCATATAGCAAAGTGCACAACCCAATGGGGATCACCCTAATAAATTTCGAAGTCATTTGGACTTCGGTTGCTACTCGGTAGCTGTCGAGTGTCCTACCAAAGGTCTCGGTAGCTCAGCTTCCGAAGCTTGGTAGCTGGTCTAGAGAGCACATCATTTTTCCCCATTTTTGTAGCTTCTCGGTAGCTGGTCTAGAGAGCACATCATTTTTCCCCATTTTTGTAGCTACTCAGTAGCTGCCGTGTGACTTGCCGAAGGTCTTAGTAGTACTGCTACCGAAGATCGGTAGCAAGACCCGAGAGCACCTAATTTTAGAGGTTTTCAATATCTAAATAGTAGCTGCCGAGGCTGCTGTTGAACATACAATCTGAGCCAATTTCTAGGTTTTGACTAAGGCTTTGTGCCTCTAATCCAACCTAATTATTTTCTAAGTACTTAACACTCATAAACAAGTATCTAAACATATACATAAGATCCCAACACAAACACATATTACCTATACTATTTTTCATGGATCTAACAAGTGAATACTCATATTTAATCATAGATCTGAACACGTCAATATGGTTCATAAGAACTGATAAAAATACATGGAACACAACATCCCAAATAACATGGAGATCAAACAATATGCTTGCATTCTTCATAGTCCATATAGATCCTAGATCTATTCATTCTCAGATACCAAAAATACAAATCATCTATGTCTATAGCATCGAGATAATGAAAAAAATTAAATACTACAAAAACATAGGAATCACTACTTTGTTAGCATATTCTAGTATCGACCTTCGTCGATCTGTTCTTGTCTTTCTAGGTGTTGTTTGGTCAAGGTTCTCTTTCTTTTATCCTCGTCTTCTAACTAGCCATCGTCGTCCTCGCTCTCCTCGTGACCACCTTAGTCCACGTCTTCCTCTTCTTCACTTTATTCCTTTTTCTACCATTGTTTCCTCTTAGGCTCCTTCCTTTCATATACGACCCTATCTTCATCTTCTTCTTCCTCTCTCTTCCTTTTCAGCGCTTCTCTAGCCTCCATTCTTTTCCGGTATTGAACTATTTTCTTTACTTCTTTTTCTTCTTTCTCCTTCTTTCTTCTTGGTCTCCTCATCTTAGGTTTTTCTGCAAACCTTCTACACCAGAACTTCCTCTCTCTCTCTCTCTCTCTCTCTTGGTTTGGACGTCCCTGCCTAGAGACATAGTCTCTCTCCTTCCTAGCTTCTAGTTTCCCAGCTTCAATTGAAATCTATCTCTTTATTTATATTTAATTTGTTTTCGTTTGAATTTCAAATAATTAGAGAATCATACGTAAGATTGTTTGAGTTGCTTAATTCCTTAATTACCTTTATTAATAACCTAATTACCTGCTTAAGTCCTGTTGGGTATTTAATTAGTTTTGGGTCCAATTCGTCCATTATAGTCCATATGGTTTAATTGTCCATCCCATTTAATTAATCTTTATTTAATTGAGTAATAGTCCTATAATTTCATATAATTATTAATTAGTCCAATCCTACTAAATGGTTTTCATAAAATCCCAATGTATAATTAATAGATTAATATAAGGTTTAATCTTTAATTATCCCAGTTGGGTCCGGGACACCAATAACTCAATCAAATAGTCATTCATCCATTTATGATATGAATAGAGTCAATGTAAAGTCAAGAGTACAAGCCTGCAATACATATAGGTAATTATGATGAATTTAATGATGATATGAGATGCAATGAATGAAGAATGCAGATTCTCTAGATGAATGCTTAAACAAGGAATGCAATGATGATATGCAAATGAATGTGCTAGACTAATATAGCATGTTAAGTTCCCTCATATCTTCCAATACAATACAATACCAAATTTCGGGCATAGGGTATTGGGAACAGCCGGATGTTCCCTCTTCGTTCGGGGTGCTAACCCATGGCAGAAGGTCACCATTGTGCTAATTTAGAGTAGATGCTACTCTTGGAATTTCCAATCCAATGCTAATTTAAGAGTTTACAATTACTTAAGGTGTTCTAACCCGCATAGGAGCTGGCAAGCATCCTACCCTAGTTTAAGTGGGGATTTCAACCCACAAGGTATATAGTCAACCCATAGGAATCCATAAAAGGAAACCCTTTATTTCCCACCTCCAGGGCTTACTTGACACTCTACATCAGCCTAAGATGAATGCAACATAATATTAGAAACAAAAATCAATTCAAGTCCAATATTCAATTCAAGTCAAGTCCAATTTCAATTACAATCAAGTCCGAGGTGAATGATGGGTACCAAACTATCATGGAACTCCAAGATGATGCGTATGATCTATCTTGAGTCCTAAAAGTCAATTACTAAGTCAATGGTACGAGTCCAGATCAATTCCAAACTAAAAATCCAATCTATGTCCATCTGGGTCTCTCATTAGTACCCTCACCGGTGTACCAATGGGTGCCGATGGGCACTTTTTACCTATAAACAGGCCCCCGTCGGTACCCTCACTGGTGTACCGGTGGGTGCTAATGGGCAATTGTTTGCAGAGTTCCATCGGTAGCCTCACCGGTGTATCGGTGGCTACCGATGCCCCTCTTTAGCCTATAAAGCACCCCCTATTGGTGGCCTTAATGGTGCACCGGTGGGGTGCCGATGAGGTTTGATATGGGGATTTTCAGATCTCGGGAGTTTCATGCCATTGATCCCCAAATCATTTTTTGTCAAATCTAATGGTCTCAAATTTATAGGTTTTCGTTGTAGAACATATTAAATCATACCCAATGCTATTTTTAATATATTAAACAAGATCTCATGCAAATCAATCAACACCTAACCAGAAAATCCTAATTCTGAGATTTCAAACTTAATTCGTAATTCTCACCCCCATATTGCTATGGGAGTGGATAGCAATGGTCAAAACATAAGCGAAAGTAATTAACAGTTCTAGTAAGATATAAGTAAGATAAACATAAAATCTAATCTATTACAGATTAATAAAAGGAAAGTCTAATTGTAGTACAACTCTATAGCTAAATCCAAGTTCCTATACCCATTCCCAGGTTCTCTCTTCGTAACCAAGCTCCAAGACCTGAAAATATAAAATCAACAACCATAAGCTGAAAAGCCAGGATGAGTAATCCTTCAATGCAAGGTATTTACCCATATCCCAATATTATGAGAAGAGTGTAATGTATAAATATGTGATAATTACTGCATTATGTGTACAGTGTAGAAAGGAAATGAAATCAACAAAATCAATTCAGGTGTTGTTCACTCCCAACCTGTCTTGGTATTCAATTCATATTCCATCTCATATTCGCATTCCTAAATCTACATGATAATTAGGCCAGGTGCATCATCATACACGAGACTCTCAAAATAATATCAACAAGAACATGCAATGAAATGATGAAGGGTGCTGTGTGGTCATGTGAAATAAGGTAAGTTCCCTCATGATCTCAATACAACTATCCACGATGTTCTACCAGTGTGACTTCATCCCTATATTCATAGCTAAGGGATAGGATTATTCTATGTGTACAACATAGTTTTATGGGTTTTCAACCAAGGAGGCACAATCCCCCCACTTATTTTTGATCATGGGTAAAACTCCGAGGGTTTTCACCAATGTGAGTAGTCCCTTAGGGAATCATACTTATTTACATTCCAACAGTAGGTACATCCACAATTCAATCTTCTTCCAAGCTGCACTAATGTGCTAATCCTTGAGAATCATCGTCCCACAAGTCTGTAGAGGACTACCAACATAGGGCTCTCTCTCAGCTTGGGCGTATACAACACGGTCCTCTCATAGGACAACAAAGGTCAATAAGACAAGTCATCTCATGTGACAGGCTAAACCCAAGGTTATCACATGGGGTATCAGATTGGGCTATTACAGCAGGATAGTCCATATACAACTCATAGTATTCAAATCCATTAATTAATGCAACACACGATGCTTCACAGACATATATTCAATGTATCAATCATATGAGCACAGTCCCATAATTCTACACTACAAGGCACAATAGTGTACAACATCTCATACTAAGTATTTATAATCATCTAAAAGTGCGTAGCATAATGAACTCAGTGTGAACAAGACATAAACATCAGACAATGAGGAAGGGCAAGGTAGTGCACAGCACCACACTCTAATCACCCATAGAACCATCTAACATAATGGAATAAGAAAATGATATGTGCAAGCTAGATGTGAGCATCAATCCAAGGAATTATGTATATAAGAGGTAAGTAAAAGGAAGGAGTAATCAATACTAAACATCCACATAGGTAGTTAAAACATCACATTGCATCTCAAGTGCTAAGTTCTATACCTAGCCATGCATAAACCAAGGGAAATGAACCAACGAAAGGTTTTGGGGTTACTTACACAAGTTTCCCAAGAATCTCATACTGCCTAGCCAATTCTAGGAAAACTAACTTTCGGATTGGGGGTTCATATTTTGCATGGCAAGTCTACTAGCTCAAACAACATGCTAAACATGTGAGGTTGGTCATTCTACAGGTGTCCATAGTTTAGCAATCAACATCGAACCAGGGGAAGCTCTTGGCGAATTGCTCCGCGCACTCTCGGCTCGCTAAGAAAGGTAAAAGTGTGCCAAATGGAATGGCATCTCGGGAATTGGTCTGAATGGGTCTCATTAGATCAAAATTGACATTGGTTCAATCCAAATATTTGGCTCAGCGGGGTCTTCGACGCACTGAAGCTAGTCTCGCCGCACCGAACTAGGTCTCGGCGACATTCCCAGTGAGCTTGGAATCTGCTTTGAGATTTGGCGGACTCCTCGGCTTGCCGAAGCTCGGGACTGGGTATTTCAAGGCATATTTGGGTGAAATTTTACATAGAAGTTGCTAAGCATCTAAGGGAGGTTCAAAATTGATTTCTAGGCCAACGGGATCAGTCTACACACGGTTCCATAGATTTTCATTAAATTTCCAAAACCCTAGAAATCTGAAATCAAATGAATCGGTCCACATGGGTCGTCTAAAAGGGATGAGCTCTCAATAGCGTGGGATTTGATCCCTAAAACATGGAACATAATTATCAAATTCATGGGGTATGGAAGAACACAATGAAACATGATCATCCCCCATGATCATAACAATGGAATACAAATAAACACACTTGCATCGAAAGAATACTCAACTTGGGCGTTGCCGGGTCGCATCTAGGTTGCTCCTCCTAGCATCTGAAGATCTTGAAGCTTCCTCCTCTTCTTCTCCAAGAATTCCACAAGAAAGAGAGAAAGAGAGAGAGTGATTTATGTGAAAATGTGTTTTTGATCCTAAGTGCATGCTCGGCTCAACAAGTACTCGCCGAGTGCTCTTCTGGGCTGGTTCAGTGCATGCTCGGCTCGTCGATCTGCCAATTCTGGGCAGTTTTTCCAGAATTCTGATCTAAACATACTCCTATTCAATTTTCTTCCTTAAGTAACTTCTTTAATAGTAAATTCAAAATAAATCTCAATTAAAATACTTCGGAAAACATAAGTAAATAAAAGTTGTCGAATTGCTTTGAAAACTAATATGGCTTTTGAAAGCTTACCACATATGATTGGAAAACAAACTTGAAACTCTACTTAAATCATAAAACAAGTTTAATCCGAATACTTACCTTGTTGTTGCTGAGTTAGAGCAGAGAATTCAGCTCTGTTCTTCTCATTCTTCTCCTTCTTCTCCTTCTTAACTCCAAGGCTTGGTGTGATTTTCGAAATTATGCAAGGCCTCTTATTTATAGTAATTTGACAACTTCCTAGTTTTATTAGTATTAATCTTTCTATTTAAATCCTGTCCCTTCATTGGGATGTATTAGATTCTAAGCCATTAGATGAACTCCCAGCTCTCCTAGTTCAGCTATGTTTCTATGTTTGAATTTTAGAGTTCTAGCAAGTTTCTAACTACTATGGAAGTTTCTATTACTGCTTTCAATCTTAACCATTGATTGAGAGGTATTATGTCCTACAAGATCTAAACCATTCATTCTAACTTAAGAGGTTATGATTGTGTGTGTTACACTTAGTATCCTAATTGTACAACACACCAATCACAATCATTCAAAAGTCATAACATGTCTACTTACTAAAATTTCAATTTCACCCCTAATTTCATAATTAATTACACACAAACTCCTATACTTGTTTTAGTTAAAATTTAGTCCTACAGTTTGGGTTATTACACTAGTGAAACGTCTAAGTGTACACTCGAGTATGCAAGATAGGATCTATCGTCCTCAGTAAAGAAGGATGTGTCCTATGTGATTCGATTTAATGTAATTCAAACTAAGTCTCTGGCCAGAGCAGTGTGATGATTGGGATGAGATTCCAATTGGTATCACAAGATGAATTTTATTATCAATCAAATACATATAATCGAACTAGGGGTTTTTGACTTTTATCCATATCCTATTGGTTCTTCCGGATCACAAAGATAGAAAGATCAAATAGCACGATAATTACAATTGAGGAGGTTCTTCGGATTCTATTCCTTTCAACTGGATATAGCTATGGCATGTTGGTAGTCGTTAACCATAGTTAATGGAAATGCCGTAAAGAAATTGTTTCTTTTCGAGGGGCAAAATTGGAATTGTTTCAGTTTTAATTAATTAATTGATTGAATAATTAATTGTTTCTACAATCTAACTTTTGATATGAACCTAATGGGTCACACATAAAAGAAGAATTGAACTCAGGATAGTCTTTTAGAACGAATAGGGAGGAATGCCGAACTGTTTAGAAGTTCGGGGGTCAAAGTGCAATTAATAGGAAAGTGGAGCCTAGGTTAATTCGAGGCTTTATATAAAGAAAGGAAAAGGAGGCAAGCCAACCAACTCTCTTTTCTCTTACAGTTCTTGTAGCATAAATTGTTTTTGAGAAGCCAGTTATCATAGGATTCCAATCCCTACTTCCCTTAGAGATTTTCAATAATTGTAGATACAATTGAACCTGCAAATCCACTGATCTAAGTTAATACTTTGTGTGGATATCGTTAGAGGCGCTGCTTTTGGAGAGCCCCAAGCTTCGGGATTCAACCGGCTAAGAGACTGTAGCACACGGAAAAGGTAATCGATTGTTTTCGATTAATATTATTTATTTTTTGTATTGTCACGCCCCAAATCCGTAGCACGAATCCCAAGGAGGGAATTGCATAGATCTGAAGGTGAGACCTTCGGGATCCAGTACTGGACCACGGATTACTACCGAAACATAACGCAAATAAAAGTAATGAAGTACTTTTATTCAATAGATCAGAATGTGGAACCGAACAACTATATAAAAATCCAATGTAATTAAACAGTACTTGGCTTCAGTAGGGCCTAAACAAAATAAATCCAAATCCAAACTACCGCTACGTCAAAAGGATCCTAAGAATACGTCAATCATATAGATCAAACTAAATAGTCTAACCCCCCATTCGGAGTGAAGGACAATAAAGGGAAAGCAAAGCAAGCAAGCAGGTAAAGCAGCAAAACAATCTGCGTAGCAACTCCGAAAAAAGTGGTCCTTCCTCTTCCCACCCTACAACATAAAACGTTGAGTGAGCCTATGATTGCTCAGTAAGAAGCAAAGGAATGTTCATCCGTCCTCTCATAAAATCAGGCACAAGTACATAATAATCCAATAATAAAGCAACATAAGGAGATGCAAGATGAATCGTTTATGAGATGATATGAGATAACATGAACACATCGACATGATCTAGAATGAATGCAATGAACAACATACACAAGCAATGATAGGGATGCAAGATGAGATGAACTAAGATTAATGCTTCATGGTAAGCATACCTCATAACATTCTTCCAAAGCCAATGCCACTTTAGGACGTATCCAAGGAATTACCGGAATCCCCTCTCCGTTTTGGGCGCTAACCCATGGCACAAAGGCTACCATACAGTATGACTAATTTTTGAGTGAACAACACTCGAGGGGTAGCGAGCCTACATAGGCGCTTGCAAGCATCCTACCCTAGTTTTGGTGGGCCCTTTAACCCACAAGGTACATAGTCAACCCAGTCCGGAGGCATTGCAGTTGTTTCTCCGTAGTCTCTCACCAAAGGGATATCCTCCAAAGATAGCTTCTGAAAGCTTTCCGGAGTAAATAGGAAGTTAGACTGATAACGATCATTCTTCGATCCATAGAAAGTCAAGCATTGGCCTCCAGGAAGACAAAAAAGAATTGACTTCTCAAAACAGTTAATCTTGGCATGATAGGCTGAAAGCCAGTCCATTCCAAGAATAACGTCGAACGCGGGCATATCTAACACTATCAGATTTGGCTCCAGATTAAGGTCACCTTATCTCACCACACAAGCTTTATAAACTCGATGGAGAGTTACGATACCCCCAACTGGGTTGGCAACACACAGAGGGTTCTCTAACGTGCTAGGGTGTAAATCCAGAAAAGCCATACAGCTAGAGGAGATTAAAGAATGCGTTGCACCAGAGTCAAATAACAGGCGCACAGAAGTGTGAAACAGAATAATGATACCTTATACCACGGCATTGGTAGCATTGTCGTCACGGGGAACATCGGCATCCGTCAATGAGTGAAATCTGCCTTGCTGAACTGTAGGTCATCCGTCTCTCCTCGGTGCTCTGCAAAATCGTTGTAGATGTCATTCCTTGCCGAAGTTGTGGTATGTCGTCTTGTCTCTCCCTGGGAACATCTGATCCTTAGGTGAATGGGGCTGACATGTCACGTCGCGTGCTGGTGCTGTAGGTACAACAGGTGCTGCTGGTGCTGCCGCATCATGGGGTGGAGTCTTCCCTCGTTGAAAATCTGATCACTGATACCTGTCCCAACTTGGTCTAGCTTAATATGGCTGGTATCTCCCACCGCCACTGTTGCCGCTCTTGTTTGATTTGGGCTGATCCCTCAATGCTCCGGATCTGTCCATGTCTCCCTCCACATGCCTAACTCACTCAAGGAATTTAGCATAGGTCTTCAAATGCTGAGGAACAACTTTGGATTGAATAGCGCGCCGCAAACCTTTCTCGAACTTCGCTGCCTTGTCGACCTAGTTAGCAACCACGTGAGTTTTATAACGGGACTGCATCATGAATCAGTCTAAATATTGGGCCACAGTAAAACTGCCCTGCTCTAGACGCATGAATTCCGAAGCCATCTGCCTCCTGTAACTGCTCCGTAGCTAATTCTCCAAGAACTGGAGACGAAACTGTTCCCAAGTCATCTCGGATGTCAAGCTCCTCTCGACTATCTCCCTCCAGTGGAGGGCTTCCCCTTTCAATAGGAAAGTCACCAGGGATACACGCTGCTACTGTTGGTACTCCATCATCCTAAAAATCCTCTCTATATCAAGGAGCCAGTCCTCTCCGTTGTGAGGCTCTCCTCATTCTGCGTACGTTGGTGGTGTCAACTTCTTGAACTTCTCAAGCCAAGTCATATCCGTACTCTGCACTCTCCTCTCATCTAGCACCGCCTGCTGCTCCATCTAATCACGCTAATACGTAGCCAAGTCGCCGAAGATCTAAAATACATTCGCCAACTGAGGGTCTGCGTCAGTCTCAGCCTTAGCAGAATTCTCTCCAACAGAAGCATTCCTTTTCCCTCCTGCCATCTAAACACCCGAACAACCATTTTGGTTTCATGAGGTACAGCTCCAAGTATGTATAAGAATACACATAATTGTCACAGCAGCGATCAATAGCACGCAACATAAAATCCTATTGTGGTTTCTATGTTTCTTCACCTAATCTTCGATTTCAATGTGATACCTAGCACTAATAGTCTCTAACCAAAACCATCCGTATTCTGAGCAAACCTTATGCGCTGATACAAATCTGTCACGCCCCAAATCCATAGCACGAATCCCAATGAGGGAATTGCACAGATCTGAAGGTGAGACCTTCGGGATCCACTACTGGACCACAGATTACTACCAAAACATAACGCAAATAAAAGTAATGAAGTACTTTTATTCAATAGATCAGAATGCGGAACCGAACAACTATATAAAAAGCCAATGTATAATAGCCAAATTATTCTAGAAAACACTCTCTGTCGGTGGACCGAACCTCTCTATCTTCGACAAAGGTGTCGGTGGACCGAAGCTTGCTGAATAACTGATTTTTCCTATAAACTACACTCTGTCGGCAGAGGCTGATGGCTGTGGCCGTGGGGCTGCTCATGGTGGTTGGTGACAACCACTAGGCTGCTGCTAGTCAGCGCGGCGGTGGCCTTATAGCAGTCGGTTGTTTCGGCAATCGGCGGTATCCCGGCGATACCTGTGTTACTCGATTCGGTTAGAATTTCAGATATTGTGGGATTTGAAAAAGGTTGGACTTTTTAAAAATCAAATCAATTTTGAAATTCAAATTTTGAATTTTAAATTTTAAATTCAAATTTAAATTTTCAAATTAAAATTTTGCAAATTTCGAAAATATTTAAAATCTTTGAATTAAACATTTTCAATTATTATGAGATAAGTATTTATAGATAATGATTATTTTATTACTTGAATTAGAAATTATAATAATTCATAATTAATTGAATTCTATTTTAAATATTATG
>JAUPMG010107035.1:0-12127 GCA_031762675.1 Pachysandra terminalis | reverse complement strand
TTGGCGGATGTGCTTACCAAGTCGTTGACTGGGAATAGAATTGGGTACATTTGTAACAAGCTAGGCATGAATAATATGTATGCTCCATCTTGAGGGGGAGTGTTAGTGTGGGCGATTGGGCCGTGAGACCCACACAACCCTTTTTTCTCTTTTCCACTTTTTCCTTTCTTTCTTTATTTTGTGTATGTACTGTTTTAGCCCTAGTTCTAGTTATATATAAACTCTCTAATTGAGGAGAGTGAGTTTTGCTACCACAACAATGGTCAATGAACAAATCAGGCTAAGTTTTAGCAGATGGCCACTGGGAGAAGGGATCATGATTTTCCCAAGGGGGATCGACGGATACTGGATGGTGGTTGAAGGTATCCCTGCACACCTAATCGCGTTAGAAACTTTCACACTCATGGGGGAATGCTGTGGAGGTTTATTGGATGTAAGGGAAATGTCGATGACAGAGAACGGGATGGATGATATCCAATTGGGAGATAGAAAAATATTTTGAAGAAGTAAGAAAGGCAATCTAGGAAATGAACAGCAATAAAGCCTTGGGTCCCAATGGTTTTTTGATGGCATTTTATAAGGAATGCTGGGACACATTCAAAGAAGACTTGATGAGAGTGTTCAAAGAATTCCATGAGTGGGGTGATAAAAAAGCTACCAATGCCACCTTTCTTGTGTTAATCCCCAAGGTAAAAGGGGCCATGAGTGTCAAAGATTTTAGACCCATAAGCCTAGTGACCAGCGTGTATAAGATTATTGCGAAAGTTCTTGCAAATAGGCTTAAAGGGATAGTTGGACAAGTGGTGTCTAAGAACCAGTTTGCATTCATCCAAGGTAGACAAATCATGGATAGTATCTTAATTGCCAATGAATGTATTGAGTAAAAAGTTAGACTCAAGGAACCGGGGTTAGTCCTCAAAGTGGACTTGGAGAAAGCATATGATAGGGTGGAATGGGACTTTTTGGAGTTGGTACTTAGATGGCAGGGTTTTTCGGAAAAATGGTGCAAATGGGTTAAAGGGTGTATTAGAAAAGTCCAGTTCTCCTTTTGTCTTAATGGTGGAATCACAGGCCTTGTTCCGTCTTCTAGAGGGATGCATCAGGGGGATCGTCTATCCCCTCTCCTTTTTTTTTGATCAATTCTATCCCCTCTCCTTTTTACCAGTGATGTTCTAAGTAGCTTCCTTAGGAAGGCGAAAGAGTTAGGAAACATTGGTGGCTTCATAGTAGGCAGAGAGAGGGTTAGGGTCTCTCATTTGCAATTTGCTGATGATACCATTGTCTTTTTGAAGGCTGATAGCAATAATGTGTTATGGATTAAATGCATTCTTAGATGCTTTGAGGTGATTTGTGAATTTGGGCAAGAGTAATTTGTATGGTATAAATGTGGAGGAAAGAATCCTAGAGAATAATGCAAGTTTTTTGGGGTGTGAATTGGGAGAGTGGCCAATGGAGTATTTGGGATTATCGGTGAATGAAAATCATAGGGGGGATCAATTCTGGAACCAAGTTGTGGATAAGATGGAGAAGAAGTTGGCCACATGGAAGAGAAACTACTTGTCCCTTGAAGAACGAATTACATTGATTCAAGCCTCTTTAGGTAACCTTCCTACGTATTTTATGTCCTTGTTTAAGATACCCAAGTCGGTCAGCAACAGATTAGAGAAACTTCAGAGGGATCATTTGTGGGAAGGAGGTGTGGGGTGGAAGAAAAAGGACCATCTAGTGAAATGGGAGGATGTTTACAAAGACAAGGACCAAGGGGGACTTAATCTGGGTAATCTTCAGCTTAGAAACCATGCTTTATTGGGTAAGTGGCTCTGGAGGTTCAATGTGGAGAGGGAGGCCCTGTTGAGAACTATCATTGCAAGCAAATACGGGACTCATGCAAATGATTGGGACTTTAACCATGAGGCTAGAATCAAATCTGCAAGTCCTTGGAGTGTTATATCTGACTTATTCCTTATTTTCTGGAAGCATGTTAGAATTTTTGTTGGTTCTGGTGAGTCCATTAAATTTTGGTTGGATCTGTGGTGGGGTGAGTCTACCCTTGCTTGTCGTTTCCCTAGAGTGTTTCGTATTTGTTCTCATAAGGAGTCACTTGTTTTTGAGGTTTTAAGCTGGTCCATTTCTGGTCTCTTTTGGAACCTCCCTCTCATTAGGGATCAAGGATCTTTTGAAATTGATGAATTGGCTTCTTTGTTTGAGTACCTAAAAAACACTGTTATTGCTGAAGCTTTCAATGATACTAGGGTCTGGTCTTTGGATCCTAGTGGGGTCTTTTCCACAAAATCCTTCTGCAAATCATTGTCTCCTTGTGATCCCCATCCTCACCCTTTCCCCACTTCTTTGCTTTGGGGTGGCAAGGTTCCTCCTAGAGTCAAAGCTTTTGTATGGACTAACCTTCTTTATTGGATAAACACTGCAGACATGCATCAGAGAAGGAGACCCTTCATGGTCATATCCCCTCAGGTTTGTCCTTTGTGTCTAAGGTCCGGAGAGTCGGTGGATCATTTGTTCATTAGATGTGAGTGGGCTGATCAGATTTGGAGGCATCTCATTGTTTGGGCCGGTGTGGACTGGGTGGGACCGAGCACAGTTAGAGACATGATGAATCAATGGTGTTTCCCATCCCTTGGGAAACAGGGGCAGATTATGTATAGAGTGGTGTTTTTTGCTGTTTTATGGGGGTTATGGGGAGAGAAAAATAACAGAATTTTTTAGGACAAATTTTGTAGGCCAAGTGCTCTCTTTAACTCCATTCTGAGCTTGGCTGCATCTTGGGTGAGCATTCTTCCGGAGTTCCGAGACATATCATGGCCTGACATTCTTAGATGCTGGGAGACTGTGGTTTCTATGTGGGTTGTGGTGCTTCTGATTCGAAGTTTTAGCCAATGCCATGTGGCTAGAGTTGGTGTGTAGTAGTTTTTTCTGTATTTTTCTGGTCTTTCTGTTTTGTTTTCTTTTGTTCTCCTCATTATGGAACTCTTTGCTTTGTTTGCTTGGCAGCTCTGTTTTTGTACCTGCTTTCTCTTTTTAATGAAACCCTTATGTTATTGATTAAAAAAAAAGACAACAACACATCAGAACCCAAATGGTGGTTCCCTTTCTTGGGGAACCTGATCCCAGCTTTTGTTGTACTTGTTTTTCTTACTCTCCTTAATATATTCTCTTCGTTATTGATCAAAAAAAAACACATCAGAACCCAAACCGTCAATTCCCCTTCTCCAAGCCATTATATCCACTTGGTAGTTTTTCCAAAAGAGATAAAAGGCTCCTTTTAGAACATATATGGAAAGCCCATCTACCTCAAGAGGGACTGTAAGAAAACCAATAATATAAGCACAGCTATAATCAGGAGATGACTGCAAAATGGTGACCAGAGATCTGCCACTGGCCACTGGCCACTGATCAGTGAGCAGATGTCAATCACCGGCCAGCAATCAGAAAAGAAGTTTCAACAGATCTACAGCAGCTTTCTCTGCACTCTTGTGAAGGAAAAAGACTTTGGAGGCTCACTCTAATAACGGTCGCGTGGAGCTTATGGAAGGAGAGGAACAGCTGTATTTTCAAGGATCAATATCGAGCAAAGGAAGCAATAAAGAAGAATATAAAGGTTTGCTCTTCAAGGATCAACCATTTAAAGGGATTTCAAAAGAACCTATCCCCCAGCTTGTGTTTTCCATTTGAAAGCTCTAATGTGGACAAACCAGATGGTATAGTTTATTTTGTACAAGAAATCTCCTTCTTGTTATCTTCCATTTCTCCACTCTAATTAATAACTTTTTACCTTATTCACTAGGAAAAGAAAAGGAACAGTCAGTAATACTTTATTGAGTCATTTTCTAGTCTATATATGCATTAAAAAAGGTTTAGTTGTGAGATTCTTCATGTATCCAACATTTCCTTGCATTATCAAATACCTTTTTGAAAATGCAGATTGCCCTTGTTGTTCTTAGCACAGTTGAATATACATGTCAAGGATAAAGGGAATAACATACAAATTTGAAAATAATCAACCGACAGAAACAGATACGTATTGATATTATATAACATGGCTATGGTAACAGAATGGAATCACTAAGTTTCAACAACAGCAAATAAGGTTAGTGTAATGACTATATGGTGATCAATCATTCAAAGCATAAGGGAGTTGAATTCGCATGAAACTTAATAGAAGTGGAATAAAATTAGTGTAGGCAGTGTAGCAGTACCCAGAAAAATAATAAATTAGTTATTTACAACTTATTCATCTCAAAATTAAATGATACAACTTGAGTCAGAGAAGACCGTATGGTATGAATAAATGGTAGACTATCATTCAAAGCATAAGACAGTTGAAAAAACGACAAATCAGTTATTTACGACTTGTTTTATCACAAACTAAAAGATACAAGTTATGCAAGAGTAGCATATAAAGTATCAGGTTAATGCAACCATCATCAGAAAATTATATAAGTTAACAGATCATATGAGTTAGTTTCTTAAGTGTGTCATATGTCCACCATTTTTGTGATTAATTAACTTAAAATGTAGAATTCACAAAAAAAGTAAATACAATTCAAAGCATAGTGGTGTACAATATGTGATGATCTCAGAAACTAAGACCTAAACGAATAACTAGTTTATGCAATAGATAAAAAAAAATTGAAAGTACCTCCCCCGTGGAACTCTTATCAACCATGGCATCTTCCCAAGTTTCACACTCATCCTGACAATAGAACATTAATGAATTCCTTCAAATCATGTTTTACATTATAAGTATTGTTTAGAACATCACATATATTTCTAGTAAGAACTTTTATAAATAAAGCTCTACAAGTTTGACAGGAAAAAAAAAGATAAGAAAGTACACAATTTCACAAGATTTGACCTGAAAAATATAAACGGTGATATCATGGAGAAAGAAAGGGGAAATAGAAGGAAGAAAAAGAAGAAGATACAAGAAAGGATTTAAATACAAATTTTACATGGGAAAAGAAAGCAGAAAAGCCACGAGATAGCAAACAGACACAATGGTAAAAAGGAAAATGTTCATAAACCATTTATTAAGGAAAGGGAGTTCTCAAAATGGAACCATCACTATCTCATGATCAAAAATCATGGAAGAACAGAATCATCATTCATCATAATAAAAAGTAAAAAATAAAAAAAGAATTATTTGGGGCAAAGTTGTGGTTGGGAAGGCATAATGGCAAGAAAGAAATTCTCTCATAAATCTGCGAGATGTTGACTCAGTTTTTTTTTCCTTTTAATCCTGTTGTTTTTCTCTCCCCAAATAACCCACATGACAGCATGTGCCACACCCCTAAAGAGAATCTTACCTCTCTGGCCAAGGCCCAAATATCTCAAGACTCTAAGATTAAAAAGCAACTGGTTGATCGTAGCTCGCATCACCCAAGACAACTAGTCTGGAAGGGGAAAAAGAAAAACACTACAAACCTCCTGAGCAACATCAAAATGAAGAAAAGGTGATAGAAATCTCCTTAACTGACAAACGTCGTCCAAACCTACTAGGAACGGTCCATGAACTTCCTTAGCTTCTGGAGGATGTCTCAATGCTGATTCAATTGAGCTGCATTGTTAGCAGAAAGGCCTTCATCTTGGGAGGGATGGGGGGAGGAGGGTGCTGTCAATTTTCAAATATGAGAGAAAAGAAATGATGGCAAGGGGTGAGCATGATCAAGAATGATAGGCGAGAAGAATAAGGACATGGAGGCGACACTAAAATTAAGGTTCAGAATCTTATAATTATATTCATCAGGATTAAATAGTCGTCAGCTCGACCAAGTCAGCAGGTCTTGAAACTCTCCTAAACAAAAGCTTTAAGACAACCCAAGATAAGAATCCATGTCCCGTCGTAAGTTATAGATATGAGAAAACCCGGACGACAACAAAGACTCATCCCACCAAAGGTCCTTCCAAAAGAGGGGAAAATTTACCAAGGTCAATACAAGTGAAAGGATAGAACAAAGGAGCCAGATCCCTTATAAGTTTTCAAGGACTCTTAGCCGTTGTTCTTTCCAGGTTGTTGATGTCTCATGCATTTTTATTTTTTTTGAACCGTAAAAGTGTGAAATGTACTTGTATATATGTGCAGAAAAGGAAATAAGCGTACAAAGGTATACAATCAAAGACATTAAGAGGAAAAAAAACATAGAGTAGACTAGGAATGTGAATGTCACTGTAAACGAAGAGTATACATAGTGGTAACTATCACTTCCTATACAAAATACCATCATCTAGAAAATCCGTATGCAGCTATAAAGTTCACCCAGATTCCCATTCCTGCGTATATGCAGAAAAAGACAGGTTGCTGAACTCCGGAAGAATGGAGACCCAATGATACAGTAGCTGGATTGCCCTATCTGGCAAAGTTGCAGACTCCCCGACCATCCCATAAAAAATTCTGCCTTTTCTCTCTTTCCAAATACTCCCAACATATCGCTGAAGGGAGCATATTCCATAAGATAGCTCTTCTACTTCAATCATATTTCCACGCAGCTATTTAATAGACTTGAAATATAACCTGGGCCACCCAAAAGCACCCAAACCGCTTGATGAAGAAATGCCACACCTGGGAAGCTATAGCACAGTGGACGAATAAATGTGATACCAACTCCTTGCATTCACACATACAGCATCTGTTAGGCATCTCCCATCCTCAAATGATCAAATGATCTATGGTAAGGATTTTGTTCAAAGCAGCCGTACACATGAAAGGAGCTACCTTCTTGGGTAATAATGACTTCCATATCAGCTTCACTGGAACATCCCAAAGTCTTCCACACTAACGTGACTAACTGAATATTCCACTTTCTTATCCCATAAGCATCTCCTCCTGTCATCTCCTTCCTTGAATTGGTATTTCGATAATATCAACAACAAGATTTATATCGCTTCCAATTCCCTAACAAATAATGCACTTCGAAAAGCCAAATCCTATTATATTCCTTCCTAATCCCTGTATAGTTCACTGATGAAGGCTTCTTGCCTAAATGCAACAACAAATAGCTATGGGAATTGGACCCTTAAAGGCTCTTCCTCACACCATACATCCAACCAGAATTTCGTTGTCACCCTCCCCACTAAGAAATTGGATCTATCTTCAAACAGGTTAAATGACTTTGATATCCTTTTCCACAAGCCCTTTTCCATGAGAACCCCTGTATAAGTTCGTGGACCAGCCCCCTCAAACACTCACATATTTCCATTCTAGAACCCTTCTCCACAAACCCCTCCTTTTCTCCCCAAACTCCGCAAACATTCACCCAACAAAGTATCATTAAACATGTTTAAATTTCTCAACCCAAGACCTTCCTCTTCTCTCGACTTACATATCCTGCTCCAATTAACCAAATGAAACTTTTTACTACCTCCCATTCCCTCCCATAAATTTGCATTTTTTCAATTCTCTTGGCCACTGACAAAGGCATTCCTATAATAGAGAGGAAATAAGCCGGTAGATTAGCTAAAGCATTATTGATTAGGATTAATTTCCCTCCCTTTGATAAGTATTTAGATTTTCAAGAAGCCAATCTCTTCGATACTCTCTTCACAACTATATCCCATGAAGCCACACTTTTGAAACCCAAAAGAATAACTATGTATGTGGTAGCAAGATATCCCACCCTCATCCCAAGATAGTACTTAATTGGTTTAACTTTCCCACATCACCTACTCCATACATCTCGCTTTTGGACAGATTCGCCTTCAAGCTCGATGCCACTTACATCCCAACACGCTTAATTGAGGTTGCTCAGCTTTACAAAACACTGGTGTATCATCTGCAAACTGTAAGTAAGATATTCAGGTCATTCATCCTCCGTGACACAGCCCTACAATATCCTGGCATCCATGCCTTTCCTTATAAACCTGCTAAGTGCCTCAGCTACAATGGTGAAGATGAACGGTGAAGGCAGATCCCCCTGCCCAATTCCTTTGGACCATTTAAAATTTTAAAAATCCGTGGATTCCCCATTGACAAGCACCGAGAACGTTGTGGTGGAAATATATGACGTAATCCACTTCCTCCATTTTACACTGAACCCTATTTTTCTTAACAAGTAAAGCAAGAATTCCCAGAACATATGGCCATAAGATCTCTCTAGGTCCAACTTACACCGAACCACGGCATCCTTCTTCTTTCTAATGAATCAATACATCCATTAGCAGTTAGCACCCGATCCAAATTTGCCTCACCAATAAATGCACTCTTATTACTTGAGATGATTTTAGGCAAAACCCTCCTTGAGCTGTTTGCCAACATCTTAGCTAGAATTTTGTAGAAGCTTCCCACCAAGCTAATAGGTCTAAATTTCTTTATCTTAATAGCACCTTCCCTCATAAGAATAAAGCATAAAAATATGGCGTTAATACTTATCCCAAAAGAAGCTGATCGGTAAAACTCATTAAAGCCTAGCAATAGATCATCTGTAATCATACTCCAGCATTTCCTAGAGAATGCCATAAAAAAATCGTTTGGACCCGAATAGTTGTCTCCCTTCATCTCTTTGATGACCGCCCACACCTCCTCAAAAGAGCTCTCCAACAAATCCCTATCTTCATCATTTAATATATCAAACTCCAGCCCGTCTAGAGTAGGCTGAAATAATTGTGTCCCCTTAAAAAGGCTTCCATAGCATTGTTCCATAGCTTTCTTGATGCTAGTTTCATCATCAAAAGCCCCCCCTTCTACATCCAACCTCCTTATGCTATTCACCCTGCTTCTTGCATTCACCATTCTAAGGAAAAATCTAGTGTTGTCCCCCTCTTTAAGCCAAGTGGCTCTTGATTTATGTCTCCAACATATTTCTTCCACAAAAGCTAGCTTCCTGAATTCTCGCTTAAATTCTCCCTCTACCACCCCTTGGGTATGAAGACCCCGTTGTTCCTCCAAGCTGTCCAACTTCTTAATGTTATCAAGCACCTCCTGTTTCTTTTCATCAACCCTAGTTCTAAATATCTCCTTGTTCCATTTCTTCAACTCTCTTTTTATTGCCCTCAATTTAAAAATAAAATAAAATAAATGATGGTGATCCAACAAATATCAGCCACATCCCTTCACCAATTCAATGAAATTTTCATCTTCCAACCATATAGTTTCAAAATGAAATGGAGAAGCTCTCTTGAAAACATCACTACACTCCAGTGCTATGGACTTATCATCCGCTAAAAGTTTAGGAAGACAAACAGCAATAATGGAAGCAAATTGTACATCCCCACATGAAGATATTAAGAATCTTTTAAGTTGGAAAAAGATGATTTGTTTGACCATATATATCTATGGTACATCAATCAAATGGTTGCTGTTGATAAATCAGAAAACTCCCTCGTATGAAGCTGTATCCTACCTTGACTAGATTTCTCACACCTGTACATGGTGATGTTAAAATATCTTCCTATGCATCATGGATAATTCATAAAGCCCTAACCCTTTCTAACTCACCCCACATTATAGCCAGTTGAGCCCTATCAGTTGGACCACGGATTCCAGAAATCATCCATTTTCCAATCCCTTTCAGATCCCTAAGTATTACAAAGACTGAGAACACCCCGATATATGCATCAATCATCTTATAACTTAGCCTCTTCCATGCTACCAAAACACCTCCTGCAGTTCCAATGACTAGTAGACATTTGTAGTCCCTTCTCTATTAGCCCAAACTTCTAGAAAAAGCCAATTAGGTATAGATTGTATTCTTGCTTCTCAAAGTAGGATTATTTCAGGCTTCCAAATCTCCACCACTACCCTGATCGAACATTTTCTATCCATGTTGTTAAAACCCCTAATATTCCATGAAATACATTTGGTCTTCATTAAGGGTTATCATCCACTTTCTTGCCCCTCCTCTTTCATACACTTCTATCATCATTCACCACTGCCCCCTACATTCTCGTTCAAAATCCAAACAAACTACATTAACTCCCTGTTGATTTTCTTAGACTGATGCACTTCAACTTTATGTTGGGTAACTATCGCAATGAACAGAGCCTTGAGTTCATCTTCAAATCCCAAACATGAAACCCCAGTAAGTTCACTAAAGCTCATAATTTTGCTGACAAAGGGGGTGTCATCAGAAACTCTAAGATCTTCATCAAAATGTCTCAAGCATTCTAATGGATACCCTACTTTTGATAAATGGTAGTCATGGACTGTTTGCCCTGAGTTGAACCTCCAAAGCTCTTTGTACATAGCATACTTATATTTAGTATTTAGAGTGAGCATATTCTCTCTTGAACTCGCTACACCTGCTTTTGTAGAAACAAATTTTTGAAAGCACTAGCTTCTACAACAAAAGTAACACCTTAAAAGTAAACAAAATAGCTATGGTAGACTGGTAGTTAACTACCTAGGAAACAAGAATTGAAAACCAGACATTCCCCTTAAATTGTATATTTTTTTCTAATTTAAATGTTTCATATGCAGTATAAACCATCATATGCTTTCTCCAAGTCAATAAGTACCTCAGCTAGGAAAATCTCACCTATCTCTCCACTAATTGTGCTCAAACTAGTTGCTTCCTGTTGCATGTCTTCAATGATTCCAATATATCAGCTTGTGATTCCTTTCTTATTTTATTTTTATAACCAACCAAAAAAAACTCCTTAAGTGTATCATCATGTGCTTTCTCCGAGTCAACGAAGACAATGCAAAATATGTGAACCAGATATTGGGTGGATGTCTGGAAAGGCGTCATGAATTCATTATTAATTCCATTGAGAGCTTTAATCTGGAAGTTGAGTTAGGGAGCAAAATAACATTCAGAGAAGAACATCAATGAGGTGAATCACCTTCGAAATGTCATTTTCTTTAAACCACCCCGGGTTAAGGAACGCAAGGATCTTGTTGCAGAATGCCCAATGGGATCTTTTATGCAGGGTTATGTAGGATGTAGATTTCAGAAGAAAATAGTTGGGACTGGGAACACTAGGCAGGTCTTCTTTGAGATATTAGCAAATAGGAAATGCAAGCTCAACAGGAAATGTAGGGGAAATAAATATTTCATTAGTTTGGATTTTCAAGAATAATAAAAAAAATAAGAATAAAATAAGAATAAATATAGATAAGGGAAAAGATGATAGAAAAACAAAAGGATAATAACAAATTTGAGGTAAGCCCATACAGATTACTAAAACCTACATTGGCCACACCACTAACTTCATGGTTACAAGTGTAGAACATTAAGCAATATAGCACTAGACTCAAAACCTGTAGCTGGATTTTCTTCTCTTTTCCCAAATAAATCCTTAATCTAATACTTCTGTGTCCAAGGCTGACAGATGACCCAGTGACACTTTAACACTATTTCTTCAACGGCACTAACATTTGGGGACAGAGTGTAGGGATGGTGGTGTCAGAGAAACATTCTCTGAAGCAATGTAATGTTCTCAACTTCTCATCCTATAAAATACTAAGAGCCATCAGGTATACATAAGGTAAATTTGCTAAAACATCCTACTTAAGTACCTCCTCCTGTTGTTCCACATATTGCCGGATCCAATCTGCCTGGGACCATTGTAGATTGTAGTGAGTCTAAATTGTCATCGCCATGCTGTGCTTTGAGTCTAACAGAAACACCAGGTATCTGTTCCTTTATCTTATCAGGCTCATGCGGCAAAGGAACCCAATCTTCCCGGGCAGTAGATATGATATTAATAGAACCTGCCAAGCCATGCAAATAAGTAATACTTAAAACCGCATTTTTTTAGGCAATTTCTTGAAAATACCCAATATTCTTACAAAACAAAAACATTAAACTCAATTCAAATTAATACCACCTGCTTTTGATGCATAGAAATCCCACTCGAAAACTTCAAAGGAAGTTCATTCCCCGGCAGATTCAAACATAACCAGTCAAGAGCAGACTCAACTGTAGCACTCTCCTATTCAATTTAAACATAACAAGCATCTTAAATTTAGAACATAATCATGAGAGATCATTTAATACAATAAATTATATCTTCAGTTACTGCACAAAAACAACCAAAATTGCAGAAATACAAGAAAAGCTTCAAGAAGACAAGGTCAAAAAGGGAGAAAGATATATATATATAGAGAGAGAGAGAGAAAGAGAGAGAGAGAGAGAGAGAGAGAGAGAGAGAGGGTAGACTCCACCTGTGAGAA
>JAUPMG010107024.1:0-12127 GCA_031762675.1 Pachysandra terminalis | reverse complement strand
TAAAGGCTATTAATTAAGACATAATCCTACACTAAGTACAACTCATAAATCAACTAGAAAACTATATATACACTAGATGGACGTGTGAATCTTCAATCTAAGAGAGAGAGAGAGTGTGTGGAAGATAGCTGGGGCTAGGAGCTTGGAGAAGAAGATTAGTTTAGATTTAAACTGAGAAGAAGAGGAAGAAGATCTGAAGAAGATCAGCTGACGTAAGTTATTAAATTATTCCTTATTTTGAATTTGGATTTAGGTGAGATGCCATATTCAGTGAATATGACATAGCATTTTAATTCAAACTCATGAACATCTTGATTTTATTTAAAAACTAATACTTTTCAAGCATGATCATCCTATTGAAGGTAAGTTGGTATTTTGGTTTATATTTTGATTGGGACAGATTCGGAATATGATTTTATTATGAGTCTATGTTCATGATTTCTTCTAAATATTATTTAAAAATACAAAATTCCCGAGGTTCGTTGTTTTCTGGGCAAACCGGTAGACTGCTGGTGTGCCGGTTAGCTTGCCGGTTCACCCAGGTCGGATTCGGTAGACCAACCGGTGTGCCAGTTAGCCTGCCAGATACCCTTTATATTGTTTGAGCCCTTCTTAGCCCACTGGTACACCAACCGGTGTGCCGGTTAGTCTGCCGGTGGACATATTGTATGTAGTTGTGAAAATTGGTTTTTGTCCAGCCCACCGATGGCCAACCGATGTGCCGGTTAGCCTGCCGATGGCAATGATTGTCTGCATATTTGATTTTTAGTCCCTGCCTATCCTGCCGAAGGCCAACAGGTGTGCCGGTTAGCCTACCGATAGGATTAAGTTTGCATTATTGTTGGTTTCCAGCTTCTAGCTAGGTTGTTGGTAGACCAATCGGCATGCTGGTTAGCCTGTCGGACAAGCCAGATTTGAGTAGTTGATTATTTTATGACATGTATTGGATTTATGATTTCTTATAATTAATTATATGATGATTATGATCAATTTAGGACATGCCTGGATGATTGTTATGAATGATTGATAATTCTATATAATTTCATCATATATTATGCATAATTGACTTGAATTGAATACTTTGAGGCATAAACCATGTTTTATAAATTCATAATGATCACTTAGAGATATTTCACTATTGTAAACCAATTGTATGCTTAGCTAGTGTGCACCATCACTACACATGCACAGCATAGCCTAATTGCATTATTGACCATATTCTGGTCATGTGCTTGACCATACCATCAAAACTTCACATCAGTTGAAGGTATTGATTTAACTGAGAAATGGTTATGATTCTAATATCATACTATGTTTCATCACATTCTTTTGGGGATTAAGTATCTCATGTAATATGCTTTCTTTTCATTCTTGTTGCATGATTGAAGCATGTTGAGTGATTAATGTTATATACTTTCACTTCAAATCATTGTATGACTGTGAGACTCCTACTATATGCTTTCCTTTTATGCTTACTTTATGATTGAAGCATAGTAGAAATGTTAAATGATTGTGAAGCATACAAGTAGTTGTTTGCTAATTTCATGCATCTAATGGCCATGCATGAATGTGTAGTCCTTGTGAGGACTTGGACCACAGATTACCCCTAGTTCCTTTGAGAAGGACGAGAGTGAAAATGTGAGGATACTTGGGCTCTAAGATGAGACCCAAATGAGAGATAAGACTCTGGTGTCCAATGGGGTTCTATATATATATATATATATATATAGATATATATATATATATATTATATATATAGGGTAATTTCGATTGATAGTTGTGGGTGGGTAATGTGCCACAGAGGGAGGTTCATGAAGATGATGCCCTTGGACTATCCTATTGAGATGGTGTGTCCCCGATAAAAATTAAAACGGGGCATGAATTCTCGGGGGTCGCAATTCCCTTAAAACTATGTTGTACACACATAATCTGCGTGGTATCCTTAGCCCGAAAGGGGCTGTGTATCCCATAATGGATACATGGTGGTAAAGTCTGGATTTGGCGTGGGCATATCACTTCACAATATGAACGACATTCATTTTCATCCACGTGATTGGTTAGACCAATTGTTGGGTCATTTATGAACTGTTCATGTCATTGCATATAAATAAATGAACCCTTGCATCGATCATGGCATCTCATGCATACACAGGTATCCTGGTTAATCACACTCTATATGCACATCGTATTTACTGAGCGTGAAGCTCAAACCTTTTGGCTTCTAACATTTTAGGGGAGTACTTTAGGCTAGACGAGGACTATGGCCGAGGTTGCTGAGTCTGACGAGGAGACTGTGAGCGTTTATATAGATTTTTTTTGTTCATCATTTATTGGTCTGTATGTAATTGTGAGAGTTGAGAGGATGGGAGCGTGTAGACTCCAATATATTTTTTATATGCTTACTCTTGGATGCCCGTATCTTTTTGTTTGGGTTTTATCTTGTTATCCCTTGCCTATGCCCTGATGAGGCGTGAGGAAACTTTATTTGATGTTATGTGATAAATACATGTTATACTCTTTTATACATGTTCTATGATTTATTTTCTGCTGCGTATCCTAGCATATCGTAGGATTCTCTGTTGTATGTTGTGGTTTTCCACCCACGGTGAGTATGCATTTGGAGTATAACTGGGCGAGAGTCCGTCTTGGAGTTCTAAAGCCATGCCCACGTGAGAGTGAGACATGCTTTAGAATTCGGGTCGTGACAAAGTGGTATTAGAGCATGGTTTCTTAGTGTATTCTGAGTGGTAGTGTAGAGTTGGAGTTGATGGAATTGGTGATATTGTGGTTGTTAAGGTGCATTGGGTGTGTTTGACTCTTGCACATGTTGTTAAGAATAATTATGGATTTATCCTCGAGTTGTCTTCTCACCTTGTTCTGTGGTTTCAGTATGGTGGGGAGAATGAGAGGAGGAGTAGCCGGAAAGGGCACTTCTAGAGCCCCTGAGTAGCGGGAACCCCAGTTGTTGGAAGTTTACCGATCTTTGGAACACATGACAGAGATGATGAGGCAAAGGCAGTACCAACAGACGCATTTGCCTCCGCCTCCGCCCCCGCCTATGGAGATTTCAGTGGGTAAACTTTTGGAAAGGTTAAAAAGATTGGGACCTTCAGAGTTTGTGGGCACCATGGAACCGTCGAAAGCTCAGAGGTGGCTAGACCACTAGAACTTATTTTTGAGGCACTTGAGTGCGACGAGGTGGATTGGGTTTGTCTAGCGGTCTTCATGTTAGAGGGTGAAGCCAGACGATGGTGGAAGTCATCCTTGGCAACTATGGAGGAGGAAGTCTACTAGGATCGGTTCATGGAAGTATTTTTAGAGAAGTACTTTCCTTTGAGCATCAGGAAGGAGAAAGAGATCGAGTTCCTGAGATTGATGCAAGGATCTATGTCAGTGGTAGAATATGAGGCCAAGTTCACAGACGTGTCGCAGTTCGCCCCTTATGCCGTCGACACTAAAGCGAAGAAGACTCATCTATTTGAGAACGGGTTGCGGGGTAACCTTAAGGGAAAGCTGATTACTCGCACCTTCACACAGGACAACGAGGTGGTGGACGTTTGTAATAACCCAGAAATTTGAATTTTTCAAATGAAGGGTATTTTGGTAAGTTTTCCGATCATAAAAAAAAATGTTATTAAGTTTCTTTGGAAACGTATGGCGGTTCGAAATGGATTCAAACCAGAATTGATAATGGATTGAATTGGTTTAGTGTAAGCGGGAGTACCTAACTAGTATACTTCTAATAGAGTAGTAGTTATACTCTTAGATATTTATAAACCTAAAGAGAGAGAATTTTTCATCCTCTCATCCCAGACAAAACCTAGAAGAAGAAGAGAGGAAGAAGAAGAGAAGAAGAAGAGAAAGAGAAGGAGAAGAAGAAGAAAGTTGAAGAGTTTGAAATTTAAAGTTGCAGAAGTTGATCTAGGAGCAGAATCTGCAAAACTGGTAAGTTGACTTGTACAGAAACTAAAGAATAAACTTGATTCTTGTATGTTTTGGTTGTTTAGGATGAAAAAGCATGTTTAGATTGATCGTTTGGTAGGGTTTTCTTAAGATTGGAAGAGGTATTTCATTATGAATTAAGAAATACAAGTTTTGCCTAAATTCTATAAAAACCTAATGCTAAAATTTAGGAATTTTGGTTAAAGATGTTGAAATTGAATGTAAATTGATGAATTGTGGTATTGAATATGTTCACATGTTTAAATATGAAGCATGTGTGCATAGGCTTATGGTTTGATAAACATTTGACAGCAGAAACTGTTGTTTCAGTTTCTGGAGTGTCGATCGACCGGTAGTCGGTCGATCGCCAATAGTGGCCGAACGAGCGAGCGGCGATCGATCGGGATAGAAATCCTGATCGATCAACTGTATATTTTGAAGATAGAATGATGATTTTGGTTTTAAAAGATCACCATAATGTTATGTGATGATACTAGGTTATGTGTTGATGGAAGGGGGATGTATTGTGAGAGTAAAGATATAAAATGACTATTTTATCCTTGTGAGTGATGATAAAATCATTGGATGTTGTAATATATCTATAGTTAGATATAGATGAAAGGAGTGGATAATTGAAAAATTGTCCAACCTATGTTGGATAGTATATGATCAATCTATAGATTTTTGTATGACTAGAGAAAGGAAATGATGAAATTCCTTAAATGATAACCGTAAGGAATGATATAGGATGATGGATGGGAAAACTGAGATAGACTTACTTGTTGATAAAGTCAGCGATTGTATACGGAATACTCAGTATTTGATTAAGGGTTCCTCAATCAATGGAATCTGAACTATTACGTATTGATCCATATATTGGACATCATTATACGGGATTAAGCCTAACTATTTTAGGCTAAAGGTGATGATCAGGAATTGATCTCAGGTTCTTCAGTTGTTGAACTGGAATAGTTACAACATGAACTTCGTGAAGTTTGTACGATATCCAACTTCACTTAAAATTGTATTTCTATGTGTGAAACATAATATATGTGATAATGATACGTATATGTCTAGTAAATGATCTGACATATATTCATGACATGAATGTTGGCTGATAAGCCTATGGCATGTTGACATATGTTCAGGGCCATATAGTAAGTCCTTGAACAATCCATGACTGGTAATGAGCAGCTTTTGTGTATGAATATTATCTGATAAATGTTATCATTATGAAAGTGATTAGACATGTTATCGTTGATTTGAGTACTAGCTAGTGAACCTAGGAATGTCATTGTGTGGACAAGCCCACAGAGTAAGTCCTTGGGAAACACATGATTGATGTTGATCGTAACGAGATAAGATTTTCAGTGTTGTTGTTTTGAGTGAGGGATTAGCTACCCAAGAGCCCTTGAATTATGTGGGAATGTGTGGACGACAGTTCTGTTAGCAGTTATGACCCCTAACATGGAGGGATGCTTCATGGTAGTGAGACCCTCGGACTTTGGGGATGCTTCACGGTACTGATGCCCTAGGAGATGCTTCACAGTAGTGATACTCCAGTCCTCGATACGTCGGCGTGGGTAGTGCGGGTTTATCTTCGACATTAAGGAGATATCTTATCCTTGTGTCGTTGTGGTTATTGATACGTCGTTGTGGATACGTGATGCATCAACGTGATGCCTTGATATATGTATGTACAGAAGTGGTCAAGGCAATAGAGTAAGACCTTGAGCCTCACATCATGTTATTGAATGATTCTGGTATACATAATTATGTAACCTTGGCGAACTATGATTGACATGAATTTTAGTTAGATTATTATTTTTGCAAGCATTCGTGTAGTTAATTGTATAACATCATGCATGACATGGTTGTTCGTCCATTATGGGTCCCAGAACGACTCCACCCCAGGCTAAACTTGAATTCTCAAAATGAGAAGGAAAGGGTGATATGTGAGATTTGATTGAACTTTTGTGAGAGTGCCAATGAGAGACTGATTTCTTTGATGTCCTGAGGGACAAATTTTATATATTTGATGATATGATGTATGTGCATTACATAGTATGTAAATGAACCGACCTTGCATTATTCATTGCATGGCATTCATAAACTTATGAGGATTTGGTCGTTTCTTTATTTTTAAACACTATTCTTGCTGGGCTGTGTAGCTCAAGCCTTTGGCCATAAACATTTCAGGTTACAGGACTAAAGTGGTGAAGTGATATTTGCGGGTTATGACCCAGGCAGGATGTTGTACTGGATCGAGAGTAGAAAGCTGATGGACTCGAGGAGTTCATCCTATGGCGGATGAGAGAGAGAGAGAGAGAGAGAGAGAGTTTATGTTATCTTTCTTTTGAAGTTGGGATTAATGTATAAATTTTTAAATATTTTGATTCTGTTTGGAGATTTATTTGAGTCAGATTTATGTACTTAAATATCATGTGGGTATGGACTATTAAAAGTTGTTGGTTTTGGGCCAGGTAAATATTTTGGATTATTATGTTAGCCAGCTAAGTTTAGCTGCTGTTTTCGCTGAAATTAATGTTATCATTTTTATGCTTTGACCATGCTCTGTTTCTGATTTATGGTATTACCACCCTCTTGATTATATATGGTCGTGATTGATTTGATATTCGAGGGTGAGATTTGCGACTTGGAATACAAGGCTATACTTGTGCAGACACGAGTTATACCTTGGGATTCGGATCGTGAAAACATTGCTCGCAAGGTAGAGAGGAACAACACCGAGTTTTTTAAGGCCTGTGAGCAACAGAAGAAGCAGAACAAGGAGAAGCAACAGACTAACCGTGCACCCCAAGAAGGGACTAAGAAGGACAAGCGCAAGAAGAGGGATGAGAAGAGCCGGACGCTGGAGCGCCAGTACCAGTCATCATACACGGACCCCACCTGCCCGCCGCATTGTTATAGATAAGACGGGATATTTTCAGAAGACGTGAATGCCGCCTAGGATCGAGACGACTGGACCGAGGGATCCTCTGCCACAACCTTCTTCGGCCCCACAGATGATTCCACGGCCGCATTATGCTTAGCCCCCGCTTGGACCACCTCCACAACAGTACCGTCGAGTGCCTCCATAGCAATTCCAGCAGAGATCGCCAGGAAATGTAGCGCCACCTCGCCAGCCGCAGCAACACTACCAACAGCAGCCCCAGTGGACCTACTAGCCCCCTCAGGGCCTATTGCATGCCGTAGCTCCACTGGCGGCACCTATCGATGACGACACGAAAGAACCAAGGTTGCTAGGAGGAGTGATGGAAGGTACTTTGCCACTTTTCTCTACTTATGCACTTGTATTGTGTGACACGGGTGCATCTCATTCATTCATCTCGCAGGATATTTTCTGTACTTTGGGTTTGAAATGTAGTGTTATGAACCCTAGTTTGACCTTAGAGAGTCCAGTGGGAGGTCCCACTTCTCTGAGTAGGGTGTGTAAGTCTTGCCTCGTTTCTATTGGAGAGACCGAAACACTGTTTGATTTGATTGAATTGAATATGAGTAGATATGATGTGATTCTGGGTATGGACTGGTTAGCAGCATACCGTGCTATTATTGATTGTTATAGTAGGATGTTAACCCGTGTGTTTCCTGGAGGACTGTCTGTAAGGCTCAAGAGGCTTCGAATTGATCTGTCTAATCAGTTAGTCGTGCTTGACCTATGGTCCATGGAAGGGAAGCTCGGCTTTGAGAGTATCCCTGTTGTTTGTCAGTTTGGGAGCGTTTTTCAGGACATCCCAGGTTTGCCGCCTAGGAGGGAAGTGGAAATTTCCATCAACCTAGTGCCAGGTGCAAACCCTATTGCTTTTCCTGCCAACAGAATGGCGCCTACTGAGTTGAGGGAACTCAAGTTACAGTTGGACAAGTAGTTGCGATTGGGATTCATTCGTCCCAGTTCGTCGCCTTGGGGAGCCCCATTACTTTTTGTTAAGACAAAAGACAGGACTCTGAGACTATGTGTGGATTATCGTCGGTTGAACCAAGTTACTATCAAGAAAAAGTATCCGTTGCCGAGGATTGAAGAACTGTTTGACCAGCTCAAGGGACCAAGATAGTTCTCCAAGATTGACTTGAGGACGGGCTACCATCAACTTCGTTTCAAGGAGAGTGATATCCTAAAATCTGCTTTGAGGACTCGTTATGGACATTTTGAGTTCGTTGTCATGCCGTTCGGTTTGACGAACGCCCTAGCTGTGTTCATGTATTTGATGCATCGAGTGTTCCGACCCTACCTTGACTAGTTCGTTGTAGTTTTTGTTGACGACATCCTTATCTATTCGAAGACTTGGGAAGAACATGAGGATCATCTCCGGATAACCTTACAGACCATGGAAGACAACCAGTTGTACGCCAAGTTCAGCAAGTGCAACTTCTGGCAAGACGAAGTCAAGTTCTTGGGACATGATGTCTCCAAGGAAGGCATATCAGTGGACCCTGCTAAAGTGGAAGCAGTGATGGATTGGGAGAGACCAAGGAACGTGACTGAGGTCCGCAGCTTCTTGGGACTCGCAGGCTACTATCGTCGTTTTATTGAAGGCTTCTCTCGAATTACAGTACCTATCACCCGCCTTACTAGGAAGGATGTCAGATATCAGTGTACTGAGGATTGTGAAGAGGCTTTTCTAGAGCTGAAGAAGAGACTGACCACGCCCCAGGTTTGACACTCCTGCAGAGTGGAGTTCGTTTGAGATCTACGCCGACACTTCACTCTTGGGATTGGGCTATGTGCTTATGCAAGATCGGAAAGTTGTGTCTTATGCTTCCCAACAATTGAAGATCTACGAGAAGAACTATCCGACCCATGACCTAGAGTTTGCTGCTATTGTCTTCGCACTCAAGATCTTGAGGCACCACTTGTACGACGAGACGTTTGAAGTCTTTTCGGACCACAAGAGCTTGAAGTACCTTTTCTGGCAGAAAGAGTTGAACTTGAGGCAACGCCAATGGATAGAGTTGATGAACGACTACGACTTCACTTTACAATATCATCCGGGGAAGGCGAACGTAGTGGCCGACACTCTCAGCAGGAAACCGAGGAGTCTACTTACTCACCTTCTAGTCCAAGAATGGAGTCTCCTTGAAGCACTATCAGATGTGGTAGTCAGAGTGGATATTCTCCAAGGTAGAGCCAGACTGTTCACCCTTGTTGTCCAGCCCAGTTTGAAAGATAGATTGTGGAAGCACAGTGGAACGATGAGTGGTTAAAATCTTTGGCCCTTGACGAGCATAAGCCGGATTGGTCTATTGAAGAGGACGACAGTGTCAGGATGCAAGGCAGAATGTGCATACCAGACAACGACGATCTAAAGAACGAGATCTTGAGAGAGGCTCACGTATCGCGCTACTCGATACACCCGGGCAATACCAAGATGTACAATGACCTGAAGAGATACTATTGGTTGAAGAAGATGAAAGCGGACATCGCCAGATTTACAGCATGCTGTGTAGTATCTCAGCAAGTAAAAGTGGAACACTAGAAGCCAGGAGGTACACTTCAGCCTTTGCCGATCGGAGAGTGGAAATGGGAGCACATTTCCATGGATTTTATTGTGGGATTGCCACGAACACGGTTGGGTCAAGACATGCTTTGGGTCATCGTCGATCACCCCACCAAATCTGCACACTTCATTCCAAGCCGCACCACTACTACTACCGAAGACTTAGCCAAGTTGTACGTCAGGGAGATCGTGAGACTTCACGGGGTACCTATCACTATCGTTACGGATAGATATTCTCACTTCATATCTCGATTTTGGAAGAGTCTACAGAAGCTGCTAGGCACCACACTGAACTACAGCACAGCGTACCATCCCCAGACGGATGGGCAACCAGAGAGAGTAAACCAGATTCTTAAAGACATGCTAAGGGCATGTGTCTTAGACTTTGGAGGATCTTGGAGTGAGTACTTGCAATTAGTGGAGTTCCCCTACAATAATAGTTACCATGCAAGCATCGGCATGGCGCCCTTCGAAGCTTTGTACGGATGACCCTGCAGATCGCCCATTATGTTGGAACGAGGGAGGAAAATCTTTGAACATGGGACCTGACATCATTCTTGAGACGACTGAAAAGATCAAGGTCATCAGAGACAAACTTCTCACAGTACAGAGTCGGTATAAGAGCTATGTCGACACCAGGAGATGCAAGCTGGAATTTGAAGTGGGAGATTGGGTATTCCTCAAGGTTTCACCGATGAAAGGAGTATTCCGATTCGGGAAGAAAGGTAAGTTAGCACCGAGATACGTGGGACCGTTCGAGATTATCAAGAGAGTAGGGGAAGTCGCTTACAGGCTACTCCTACCGCCAGACTTGTCACGAGTTCACAATGTCTTCCACGTGTCTATGCAAAGGAAGTATCACCCTGACCTTGCGAGCATCATTGATTGTCAGACTATATCCATCCGTGAGGACGTTTCTTATGAAGAGGCCCCGGTCAAGATTTTGGATCGCAAGGATAGAGTTTTGGCACCAAAGTGACCCCAATGTTGAAGATTCAGTGGAGCCACCACGGCCAGTCAGATGCCACATGGGAGCTTGAGGAGCACATCTGCCGGGAGTATCCTTACCTCTTTGAGGACCAGGTATGTTGATTTCGAGACCGAAATCCTTTTTAGGGGGTAGGTTGTAATGCCCCTCAGTTTTTGTTATTTCTCCCATTTGGGGCGTTTCTGTAATTTTTGCATTCTCAAGGGCATTTTGGCAATTTATGTGACCAACTCTTGTGGACACCTATTTTTTGCTCCAACTCAATACCCTAACCCCCTCTCCTTAAAGAGCTTGGATGGTTGAGATTAACTCTCCTATCTAAAAAGTTAGTGGAGGGTTTGGATTTATTCCCTCTTTAAAGAATAGGGTTTTGGCTTAAACCCTAGACTCATTTTTGTGTTGTGTTTGGTTGAGAAGATTGTTGGAGAGCTCCAAGGAGGAAGAAGGGAAGAAGAAGATGATTAGCAAGGAACCAAAGCTTCAACCCAGATTTTCATGCAAGGGAGATTGCTTGTGCAATGTGTTCATCTATGGTGTATTACCTTGGGATTTCTGTGTTTTCCTTGAATGTGTTGAATCATTGAAGGTTTATATGTTATATGAATGTTGTTCATGCTTCATTGATGATTTGTTGAATTTTTGATTGAATGGAGAATGGGTTTCTTGTGCATCCTAGGTTAAATTGCTGAACTGTTTATTTGAGATATGTTTCTTCTTGATTTTCATATTGGATATTCATGATTGTTTGGAACTGGTATGTGTAATGATTCATACGTTTCTCCTATATTTTTGGACCCATTTTGCCCAAAAAATACGAACCATAGGTGGTTGTTGACCTAGAAATGGACAGATGTGAATATGGGCAAGAAATACGAACCATACGTCGGTCCACCGACGACACTCGCCGACGGTACTCGGATGGTGAATTTCACCCACCGAACGTGAGACCGATGAGGCCTTACTTGGGTGCCTTGTCGATGGGTTTTCGGAGAGACCGACGGACCCACCAACAATATGAGTTGCAGAGAGGCCCCTGTCTGTAGGTACATTGGCCCACCGAGGGACTCACTGACAAGGAGTGTGTTTTTAGTGTTTGGCGGTCGGGGATTCGTCGGTGACACTGATAAGACTCACCGATGGGCATTGGTGGATCCGTCGGTGACACCGACAGGACTCACCGATGAGGTTCGGCAAGTCGTCGATGGAACTGACTACACTCACCGACAGAACAATTTTGGCCCCTGTCGGTGAGTACATCGGCCCATCAATGGGACCCACCGAGGCAGGTATTTTGACTGAGATTTAAGGGGGTTTCTAGTATGAATTTTGTCCCGTTCTTTAGGGAATTAAGTATCTCATGTCATATGCTCTCTTTTCATACTTGTTACATGAATGAAGCATGTTGAGTGATTAATGTTATATACTTTCACTTCATATCACTCTATGACTGTGAGACTCGTACTATATGCTTTCCTTTCATACTTTATGATTGAAGCATAGTAGAAATGTTAAATGATTGTGAAGCATACATGTAGTTGTTTGCTAATTTCATGGATGCATGTATAGTCCTTGTGAGGACATGGACCACAGATTCCCCTAGTTCTTTTGAGAAGGACGAGAGGGCAAATGTGAGGATACTTGAGCTCTAAGATGAGACCCAAATGAGAGATAAGACTCTGGT
>JAUPMG010107013.1:0-12127 GCA_031762675.1 Pachysandra terminalis | reverse complement strand
AGTGGGGTTCAGTTTTTGGGTTAGGGAAGGAGAGTGGTAGAAAGGAGTGAATGTTGTATCAAGTGTATTGGTCGATATGTTGTAACATATAAGCTGAATTGACCGAAACAGTCGATAAATTACATGTATCGATTGATACAGTTGATATATTACATGTATTGACCAATACCATGTAGAAATTAACTTATCCTAAAATGCAACTATGTATCATGCCGACAGAATGGATACAAGATATGTATCGATCGTATCGACGGATAAGATAAGATATTTTAAACCATGGCTGCAAAGCACAAGGTTAAGTTCGGTAATAGAGCAACAAGTAGAAGCTTTCATATAGAAAATAAGATAATTTCGCCTTCGGTCGAAGGTTTCAGTAACAACGGCAAAAAGTGGATACTGAAAGATGCGGACCCTTGTCGAGCTGGTTGGTGATTCAGGAGGAAGAGATCGATTGGTTCTTGAGAAAGCTGGATGGATTGTACCAGTATAACCAGTCATCGGGTGGAGGTGATTGACTATCCGCTCAAAGGTGGGAGATTCACTTGTTCAAATTTACAAGATGATATGGTGTGGTGTAGATTGGATAGGGTGTTTGTATCTTCAGACTGGGAGGAGCATTTCCCAAAAACAATTCAAAAAATTCTCCCTAGACTCACTTCTGACCATTTTCCCATTTTGATTCATACGGATCAGGTGTTGTGTAATGGCCCCCCACCTTTTAGGTTCGAGAACATGTGGCTTCTCCATCCCAAATTCAAGGATGTTATCAAAGAATGGTGGGCTAGTAAGGTGAATACTTCTGGGTGGGAAGGCTTCAAGTTTATGAAGAATGTTAGAGGGATTAAGGCAAACCTTAAAGTTTGGAACAAGGAGGTGTTTGGCTGGCTCCCAGAGAGGAAAAATCAAATTTTGGAGGGTATTCGAGTGCTCGATAGAGAAGTAGAAGGTAGAGCGCTTAGTAACATTGAAAGAGAGTCGAGGAGAAGTTTGAAAATTGAATTTGAGGAGTTGTTGAAAAAAGAGGAAGTGTGTTGGAGACAAAAAGCAAGGGTTAAGTGGTTAAAAGATGGTGATGGCAACACAAGATATTTTCATAAAATGGCTAATTTTAGAAGAAAAAAGAATGAAATTGGGATTATGGATTTTGATGGGGAGATGATTGATGACCCCAAGAAAATTGGGGAGGGCATTTCGGGGTGTTTTTTCCAAGTTATACAAGTCTGAACCCATATTTTTGATTTGAATCTGTTGGGTGGTCCTCGATTGGATGAAAGGGCTGTTGTGGATATTGTAAAAGATTTTGAAGTTGATGAGGTCCGTAAAGCAGTTTGGGAGATGGATAGGAACAAAGCCCCGGGGCCAGACGGGTTCAATATGGCATTCTTTCAAGATTGTTGGGATATTATTAAAGATGATCTCATGGAGGTTTTCAAGGAATTTCAGAAGAATGGGGTCATTAACTGTCACGACCCAAACTTAAGTTAAGTCACGTGGAACCCCTTAGGTTCGAACCGTGCTTCTCACCCCAACCGGAATTGGGAGTGGTAATCAATATAGAGCCAAAAGTACAGAAATTTAGTAAATTTAAAAAAAAACTACTTTACTGAAAAATAATTAGAAAATATCCTATCTATTACATCCAAAACACTTGAGAAAATTCACAGCGGAAAGGAAAATAATTACATCATATTTCCAAGTTTAAATCAAATCCCTAGTTCTATACATCATATCTAATCGAAGAAAGAAAACGATAAATCCGATAACTCTAAGTAGCAATCACTTCACGCTTTCATCAATTCCAGCAAGTTCATTATAAGGGTGTTGTTCATCTTGTTCTCCAACTAAATTACTTGAAATTGCGCTAAGGCGTCAGCTACACTTAACCCAGTAAGTAAAACAATTAAAATGCATTTTTAATTGGAATAGGGTCAATACCACTATCCAATGATATAGCATAGATAAGACAGTAATAATATGCAATAAAACATGATCATATAATAATTAATGCAATGCAATATGAATGCTGGTTCAGTTATTAATGAATGCAATGCATGCTCATGCAAAAATAAAAGGGGTGATCACCAGGTGTGATCCATGCAAAAACATATGCTATGCAAATATGCATGCTGTTCAGAATTTCACTCAGCATCTGTTACGTATAATACATGATACGTTATCGAGATGAAAAATAATCGGGTAATATTTGGACGACCAAATTCCTCAACCAATAAGACTTGTCCATCCGGGACTTCCTCACAAAATCATGATGTCCAAGTCATAATACACTCAAGTCTAATTAGAACTTCAACAAAAGTGAAGTCTGAAGGTAAAGTCTGGTACATGACTAAAATATGGTCATTAACACCAATTGGTTATGCTGTGCATGTGTGGTGGTAGTGCACATTAACTAATCATGTAATCAAGTGTACAATTGTGATATAACTAAGTATGAGTGTCTAACATGGTCATATGTCAACATGGAAATCAGTTAAGTCAAATCAGGTATGTTTTTATGACCATCATATGTATTCATCAATTAATGTCATAACATAATATAATTAAATAGATAATTCGTAGCCTTATATCAGAAATTCAATATGGATGATGAAATCCATAAAATAACCCAACCTGGGCTGACCGGCATGCCAGTTGGTCTGCCGGCAACCTAAGCAAGGGCCAACACATCAAGCTGAGGGTCTTAAGGCTGGCCGGTAGGCTAACCGGCACACCGGTTGGCCACCGGCAGCCTAGGCAGGGACTGAGTTTTCCAAATATTTACAGGGATAGCCACCGGTAGGCTAACCGGTACACCAGTGGGCTAGGCAGGGGCTACTTTCCAAGGTTACAGACAATTATGGCCACCGGTAGGCTAACCGGCACACCGGTTGGCCACCGGGTGGCTAAGCAGAAGCTTTAAAGTTACAAGTGGTGTCCGGCATGCTAACCGGCATGCCGGTTGGTCTGCCGAATGCCACCTGGGTGAACTGGTAGCCTAGCCAGCACGCCTGTTGGCCCAGAAAGTGCTAAATAGCATGAAATTCAATATGTAAGTTATTTTTAGAATTTTTCTTCAACAGAGACTCATACTAAAATCAAATTCCTAACCTAACCAAATCAAAACAATAATCAAAATCACATCTTACCTTGCTTGGAATAAATTCGTTTTAGAGATCTTAAAGTTTTATGAAAAGCAATTGTTCTTGAATTTGAATTCAATGTGCTATATCATATTCAAAGAATATGGCATATCATCTAATCCAAATAAAAAATATAGAATAATTGAGTTTAGTTACCTTGCTCAACGCTTTGGATCTTCCTCTTCTTCGGCTTAGTTCAGATTTGAACTGTTCTTCCACAACTAAAAGCTCCAGCAATCACTTAGACTTTAGTTTAATGATTTGGATGTCCCATGTAGTGTTTATATAGTTTTTAATCTTGTCTCATAGTTAATCTAGGGTTTTAATTAGTTTAGGATTAAGTTTCTAATCCTAGTCCTTAGATTAGATTAGTTAATTTTCAGCCTTTAGATTAAAGTGTCCTAGTTCTAGTGTGAGTTAATCATTACTCTTACCTAACCTTATCCTACTTAGATTAGGTTCCTTGTCTTTTTATCCTACCACTTAGATTAGTCTAATTAATCCTAACCATTGATTTTAAGTCTTCTAATCTTATTAGGAATATTAATGGGTGTTTAAACATTGGTTTAGAGTCCTAGTTCTATTATAACTTAGACTTTATTTTACATGGTTTAATTAGCACGAAAATTACCTATTTAATTAACCTAATTGGGATTACGTTTAGTTGGGTCTTAGTCTTACTGGGTTTTACTTAAGTCCAACTAATTAATTATTAGAGCTAGGTCTTGTTTGGGTAGTTTTAGTTTAATCTATTAAACTAGTTTTCTATTTAAGCTGAAATGACCTTTGTTTATGACCTATAGTTTTATTTTATTAATTACTTTAGGTTAGTGGAATTATTAGCTTTTAGATTTAGGATTAAAAGTCCCTAACACTTCTTAGCGACACATTATAACTTAAAGAGTTATGATTGTGTGTGAAGCACTTTAGTTTCCTACTGTGCAGGCCACCAATCACAAGCAGTCAAAGTCAAAGGTGTAACTATCTTACTAAAATTTTAAATTACCCCTATATTTTTAGTTAATTACAAATTAATCGCTATAAAAGTTCAGGTTATTACACCTATTATGATTTCCAGATCATAATACTCTCGTTATAATCGTAAGCCCCAGCAATATGAAGTTATGAAGGTCAAGTCAATGCATTAGACCAATACAAGGTCATTATGCAATAATATAAACATATGCTGTGCAAGTGAGAATGTGCGCATTAACTAAGCATCATGTATACAGTATGTAATATGATCTAACTTAAATGATAACAATACATATAAGTAATAAGAAGTCATATCAAAATATCATTAGTTCATCAAAGATATGTGTACAATGTGTAATATGATTTAATTAACCTGATAACAATGATTTTGCAATATGAAAGCATGTCAAAATATCACATGTTCATCAAATATAACAAATAGGTCCATAAAGAAGTAGCCATATGAAATAATCATAATTGAGCAAAACTAACATCATAATCAGTCTAATTAGGTCAAAATAAGTAAGTGTGTAAAATTTCATTGCAATCGGAGCACTTTGATATTTTTTGGTTTGCCTAGTGTCTATCTAAGGTCTGTCGAGCATGTCTGGATTTGGCTCGGTAGCCTTTCGGCATACCGAGTAGAATTTTCGGTAGCTTTTCCAGAACTTTAAATTTTGGTCCGTGATACTTGGTAGACCTTCGGTATGCCGAGGAGGCTGCCAAAGACTACTGGGTTGGTTCGGTGGTCTATTTGACATGCCGAGGAGGCTGCAGAACCTCGTGGTTTGCACAAAATTGATGAATTTTCACTCCTCTTCAACTCTAATCACAAAACATTCTTAAGTAACCTTGGTTAGTATTGAATTCCGTACAAAACCCAATAATTAGAACACATAAAGCAATACTAAAAAATCAACTTACCATCTCCTACCATTAAAACTTGGAAAACAAGTAAAACCATTGAATTACTTCAAACACATGAAAAACAACATATGCTCCTATTAAAATCATAAATAATGTTATACTTGAATACTTACCTTGGTTTGAAGGTTGGTGTAGAGAATTACACCTCTTGCTCTTGCTCTTTTTCTTCTTCTTCTTCTTCTCAAAGCAATGAATTAACCTCGCAAGGCTTTGTTTTATATAGACACTTAGGAACTCTAGGATTAGAAACTATAGAAATTTTAATCTCTACCTTTAGGTTAGTTTAAATCTCATCCCTTAGATTAATTCTCCAACCAATGTGTGGTTCTAATATTGGTTTCCTTCTAATTCTATTTTTAGAAGCTTAACTTTAGTCTAATCAGTTGCTATTCTAGTTTGTAGAGAATGCTTACTAATTATAAGTCTTTTAATCTCAGTCATTCATTGGGAATTGAAAGTTCCTACAAGATCCTAGCCATTAGTTTATATTTTGAGATCCCTACGAGATCCTAGCCATATGTCATCACTTTAGAAGTTATGATTGTGTGTGTTGTACCAAGTTTCCTATTGGTACAACCCACCAATCACAATTAGTCAAAAGTCAAACATGATAGCTAATTACTAAAATTTTAAATTAACCTCTAATTTTTTATTATTCACATAATAACACTATTATGTTTGTTTGGGTTATTACAGAATGTGCCACAACACACCAACCTTTTCCTTTCAGGGATTGGGTACCCAAAGGTAGGAAAACACCATAACTTTTAATTTTTGGGGACAAGTTAACCCATGGTAGAAGCACCACATTTGCTTTTAGGGGATAAGTTAGCCCTTGATAGAAATCATCCTAAATAGACTCGTACCAATACCAACAAATCAGACCCTCATAGGAGTGTTGAAAACACAACACACGCACAAATCAATAGACTCTCCTCCCTTAGGGAGTTTTGAAACAACACAGTGAGCCTTATAGGATCACACCTTGAAACTTACACTTAACACCCAATCACTAGGGACCTCACACAAAACACAAATTATTCATACACTAAGCATACCCACATTACAAATACTTCATACACAACCATATTGCACATGTATTACACATCACATAGTCCCGTAGACTAAAATATATCAGAATAAGTCACAACACACCAAAAGAGAAGCAAATAGAGTCCTTTTGTTGCACAAACACCCAAACACGCATTTCTAAGCAAAACTAAAATCATACTCAACCTAACGGGACTAACACCTAGCTACCCACCACAGATTAGGGTTATTGGGCTTTGGTTGACCGTGGGTCAGACCGAAGGTTTCGGTCGATGGTTTCAGGTCATCCTCAAGCTCAGTCACTGGTCCAGGGATTTTGGACCAACTTTTTGAATTTTGGTCAATGCTTCGATTGACCGTGGGTTAGACCAAAGCTCGTGCCAACCCATAAAATTCTCCACAATTTCTAAAAATTCGGTCCTTTCATAATTTATCACAAAAACATAGTTTACACTCCGGAAATCACAGATTTTATAACACTAACATTCTAGGCATCAAATACATCTAAAAGCATCAAATAAATATATTAGGTTATCGTATCATCATATGAATCATATTAACAATATATCATTCATTCCTAACAAGTTTCTTATGCAAAACTCAACCTAGATCATCATATTTAATAACTGCTATCATATTCCTATGAAAGTGTTTAGACTAATAACCAAAGAAACACCTACCTCTCTCTTCCCAAGCCATTTTGTTTTTGCAACTTTAAGACATTTAAGATCACCACAGCCTTTTCCTTTTGCTCTTCTTCCTTTTTCTCCTTCTTCTCTCTTCTTCTTCTCCTCTATTCCTTTTTTCCTTCAATGGACGAAATCTCCTTTTTCTAGATTTGGTTTTTCCCTCCAAAACCTCTCACTTTGGTCATGTGCTTCAATCAGAAATTTTCCTTGTACGCAGGTCCCTATTAGGAAGGAATCGTGGAGGTTAAGGGAACTTCCCTCTATCTCTTTAGTTGCTGAATTCAAATTCATAGGGGAAAAGGCTAATCTACCCCTTATCTCATCCCATGGGCCATACGACCAGTCCAAGCCCACTATAGTATACACGTTGCATCCAAGGCCCTAATTTCCTGAAATTTATGAAATTACATAAGTTACCACATACTTTCACTTAATTACAATTAAACCCTAGTCTTCAAATCAAGCCCTACGATTCATGGTAGCCCCTCTTCAAGATTAATATTATTTAAATCATAATTAAATCATGTTAATTATGATTTAGGGTCTGGGTCACTACACTAATAACATCATATGTATCAACAAAACCCTAAAACATGTTTACCTGTCCCACCCCTATAACATGTAGCGGAGGTAGATGCCATCTATTATAGAGAACAAAATGATAAACTCCTAAAAATATTTAGTTCAGAAACAAACAACTTTGCTATGGAAAATTAGAATTGGTAAAACAACTTGTCATAAAAAGTAACAATTTATAGAATCCAAGAACAGAAAAAGAAAAAAACAACCTAAGATTTGGATCAGAAGACATAAAGAGATTTATTACTTTTGATAACCAAAAAATCAGGACACAGAAAGAGATAGAAACCTTTCTAGCTCTAGACACTCCATAGGACTTATACTACACAACTAGTGTCTATTTAGAGGAAGAAAAAATATATATCTATGGTCTCTTTAATGTTTTAGATTCAACAAAAGAAATAACATCAAATTAGAAACAAAATAATCAGTTCAAGGTTTTAGATTCAGCAAAAGAAAGAATAACAAGAACAAATGAGATTAGAAACAGAATAATCTATTCAATGTTTTAGATTCAACAAAAGAAAGAACAACAATAACAAATGATATTAGAAACAGAATAATCTGTTCAAGATTTTTTTTTGATCAATGAGAGATAATATATATTAGAAAAAAAAAGGGTGAGAAAACACCTCATGTTATACACCAACAGTGTACATCACAAGGGTACTCAAGAACAAAAACAAAAACAAAGCAAGAAAACAAGAAGCCAGTACAGACACCCATAACTAAAAGCACAACAAACCCCTTGTAGCAGCTACTCAGATGATAGATATCGAAAATGATTTACAGATGGTATTCAAACTATAAAAACAGATCTTGAAGATTCCATCACCAAGGAATCAGAAATAAAAATTAGAGAGACAGAGAGAATGAGATTTTGAGGTTAAACTGAAAAACAAACAAAGCGAAACGAAACCCTAATGTAATTAAATCAAAGGAAAACGCTAAAAGAAGAAATTTTCGACACTCAAAATGCACGATCTCTTTAGCAATTAGAAACAAAGTGAATAAGAAATTATGGAAACAGAGAGAGAGAGAGAGAGAGAGAGAGAGAGAGAGAGAGAGATGTGACGGTGATGTTCTAGGGTTTAACCCAAGTTAAAATGACCTCGATGATCTATGGCGAATTTGATGTTCTAGGGTTTGAAGATAAACTGCTATTTTCACTAGTTTAGATTTGATTGAGAGGAGAGGAGGGAGAGGGTGAAAGGGGGGGTTAAATGAGAGACAAGATAGGGTTGGGGAAAAATTGCTATTTTCAAAACTTGTTCAGAGGGGTATTTTGAGCAATCCAATCTCTAATTTGAAAAAAATCACTGAATGTTAAAAAGTTTTCAAAATTAAGGTCAAATCTTACAAAGACTTTTTCAACTCACTAAACCATCAATAGCAACTTGGGCATATACCTTACATTAAAAAACCCTTTTTTTTCTTTTCCTTGGGAACGAGAGCTACCAAACATCATTTTCTTCTTTCTTCGTCCTCCCTTCTCCTTTCTCCAAACACTATCACCACAAAGCCAGATATCATTGCTGCTGAAACTTGGTGGTTGAGAGAAATCACATTCCTTTCTCTAGGCACTATCGCCATTGCTGCTGAAACTTGGTGGCTGAGAGAAATCACATTTCCAAGTGCATTTTCTCTAATTTTTCAAAAGCAAATAGTTTAAATATTTAGATATTGCAGACTATTCACCACTCAATTTATCAACAGAGTGTTCCTAATTTTACATACCAAAGCATCATCGTAAGTAATTTTATATTTTTTAAAATATTAATTATTTTAATACTTTGATATGGAGTTTCTTAGTAGAGAAGAGGGATGAACAGAGATTTTGTATATGATGAAGAATTAAAGAAGAGAGAGAGAGAGAGAGAGAGAGAGAGAGAGAGAGAGAGAGAGAGAGAGAGATGTTAGAAAATTATGGAGGATTAGACGTAGGGAAGGTAAATATTAATCTACACCGTTGATCAACAAGCTTCAAAGCACGATTGGCTCGCTTTCTTTTAGACAAGTTTCTCCTCCTTTGATCAAGATCACAAATGCACTAAGGGGTTAGTGAGGAAATGTCTTCAGGATACAATGAAGTCTCTGACCAAGATTCGTTGTGATTCTCGGATGTGCATTGTCTGATAAGGACTGATGATGCCAAACACTATAGAAGGCCTCGATTAATCTCTCACACGATCAGATAATCTGGGTGCTATGGAATGATTCGAATGATCTAGATCTGTAGTCTATTTATAGACTTACACGTGTCTGTTCATCAACAGGCATGATGTTGATCCAACGGTTTGGATCAATCTTGAAAGGGCATACACCCTTTCACTCATCATCCATAAGGTGCAACCAAGATCCTACGACCATGATTTAATCCATGTAAAGACACCTGTTTGGTTGACACATTTCTAATCAGGTGCAACCTTCGGACCATCAGGTGCGTTCGATCAGAATATCACCCCGAATCAGGTTTGGTTGAGCCATCAGACTAGTCAATCAATTAACCCGGTGTAGATATGAAAAATGGTAAGGATAGATAGCCCAATAACAGACCGCCATGGTTCTTGAGAGTCCCATTTGTTGAGAGTCCCATTTGCAATGAGACATCTTTTCAAGTCATACTCGAGAGTGCCCAGCTGCGATGGGACAACCCCTTGGGGTCTTGAGAGCCTTAGAGGTGCACCTCACATTTACAAAGAGATGCGTCTCAGTGAACACGTTGATGTGAATTTACACCTAAAGGTAACGACTGCCCTGGAGATTGTAAGGCTTCGAAATCGATATGAATTTACACTGAAGGGGAGAGATCTCCCTAGATTTTGTAAGACGTCGATACCATCCTCCGCCTGGAGCGATGCTCGGTGATGTCGTAGTCGATACTATCCTCTGTCTAGAGCGATGCTTGATGACGTTGTAGGCAATACTACCTCCGTTTAGAGTGATGCTCGATGACATCGTAGGCGATACTACCTCCATCTAGAGCGATGCTCTAAGACGTAGAAGGTGATACTACCTCCATCTAGAGCAATGCTCTAAAACGTAAAAGGAGATACTACCTCTGTCTAGAGTGACACTCAACGACGTAGAAGGGGATACATACCTCCCGTTTAGAGCGATGCTTAACGACGTAGAAAGGCGAAACATACCTCCGTCTAGAGTGATGCTCGATAACGTAGAAGGTCATACAGTCTCGAAAGTACTAAGGTTCGAGGACCTCGAAAGTACTAAGACTAGTAGCCTCGATGGTATTAAGATTAGATAGTCTCAACGACGCCAATGCTAAACAACTTTCATTACCAAGAATATCTACTGATCGTCAACGTCTATATCGAGATGTCGTGAGGCTCGCCAACACTTAGCCGTATTTGGGGTTATAGGACATGTCACTTTCTCTCAGTGACAAACTTGTAATTATCCAAATGACATGTGATTGGTCTACCTAAGAGACTGGGGTACATGATGTGTACTACCCCAGGTGAACGTCTTAACCACCATTAGAAACGGTGGTTAGAAATTCTAATTGCAGTTAACTCTTTTACAAAAGCTATAAATAGAGGCTTACTTTCCTTGAAACAGATGGTGAAAAAGGGATGGAGAAAAATGCATTAGACTCCAAAAAACGTAGCTCTGAAGTGTGCTCACTTAATTCTTGGCCTTAGCTCACTATTTTCCTTAATCTGGTTTGACTGGTGTTAGACAGTCCACCAAACCTTGAGTTACGTTTGACTTGATCCCTGTTTGGGTACGTAGGCAGCCTGCAAAAGGTTCAGTCATAATCTCAATTAGACCCCTAGGGCTTTGAGAATCTCCAACGTACACCTTGACCCATTATTTCCCTTACTCTTACTCGACCCTTGATAGACGGTCGCTTTGCTTTACTCTTTGGTTTTTCTAGAGACGGGATACGTCACTCATTGATTTAGGTTCCCGTCAATCAGTGATTATACCGTTGGTGACTTCCTCACAAAACCACCCACTAGACACTCGGTTCAACCGAGTGAATCACACTTTAAAAGAAAAAGGCTCCTACACTCCTCGTGACACTGCGTTCAAAGTGCAAAGTGCAAAGTGTGCCTACAAAGCGTCCATTGCACCTTAAGTGCCCTTGCGCCTTCTCATACATGTGTGCGTGCGTGGTGGTGCACCACCGACCCAAGTGCAATGCACTATATCATTCCCTTTGCTTTTAAACATATAAGCAAAATGGGCTTTACTTTATATAAAGTGTAGACACCCCAATTTGCATTAAGGTGTGCTTCTTTTGTTTTGCAGCTCCTGGACGCTTCTGGTTTGAGAAGTGGCAAGTTTTATCATGCAGGCCAAGTGACCAAAATACCTTTGAGGCCCACCTGGTCTGACCTAGAGTGAAGCCCAACCAAAAGCCCAATCAAAACCCAATCAAAAATCAAATTTCAAAACAAATTACATAGTCGATCGATCGATTGTGTAACGTCCCAGATCCGGGAATTACTGAAGCGTTTTGGCTTCTCATACGTTTTGGTCTCCTCTCTTCAACGAGGGGAAGACGTTTTGGATCCAAATTCAAACCACCTACTTCATCTATTTAAACCCCTTGGAGGGATCAAGGAAGAGGGGAGGAATCAAGACCAGAAATTTTGATTTAGAAATTTGAGATTTTGAAAGTTCTTCTTCTCCTAACCTGCAATTCCATTTCTAGTCATAGCTACAGCAACCCAACTTCGTCCTTTAAGCTCCATTTTGTTTAGAAAGCTAGGCACTCAGAACTACCAAGATTCATTGAGAAGA
>JAUPMG010107002.1:1869-12127 GCA_031762675.1 Pachysandra terminalis | reverse complement strand
ACACTTGTCCTACTGAGAATGAGAAACTCTCTACAAATACCAGTACCCATCCTCCATTGAAGAGGATCCAAAATATCTGAAAAATCGAAGGTCTGAAGTAAAAACCAGATTTCGTAACCCTGAAACAACATTGAGTAAAGACATTGAAGGAGAAAGAGAGAAATCTTCAAAACCTGTGAGGTTTTACTGCTCTGTGATTGCATTCACCCCCCCTTGTTCAGTTATTACAATCTCTCATTCCTTCTACCCTTTTTCTTTATCTTTTCTACAGGCCAATATTGACAAGGAACGCTCTTGACAGAACAGTTGCGCGACAGTTTAGACTGTCTTAAGACAAACTTACTACCTTACACTTTAGTTGATGATTGTAATTGGTGCTTCTAATACATTTATTCTTTTACAAATCCATCATCACCAATATCGTCTTTAAACACTATGATCCCTACTCGATCTGAGTAGATTATCCATCACGGATTTTCAGCAACTTAAACAAGTAAGACTGATTGTGGAAACCAACAGACCAAATCCAAAAAACCCCACTAAGAAGCAGCTTCCTAGTACCTTCCTATTTTTTGAGCGAAAAAATAATTATAAAATTAAACCAATTTATGCATCCAGTATTTTGATATGGTACATCTATACAAAAGATCTGAATTAATTCACTTGACAAAATTTTAATTCAAGATCATTGGTTCTACACAAAATGAATGAGAGAACTCAGATCTGCCACTGTTGATGATGCATTAAATAAGGCAATTATATTTCATTAACCAAGCCTTGGCATAAACAAAAAATAGAATGAAGCATGTTGATGAACCTCTACAATTCATTCATGGGTGGGATCCAAAAGTTTCTTGCTCTCCGAGACCGAGTATATCAACTTCTCGAGTCACTTGCGGGCAGCATAGTAAAGCTCCAAGTATTCCAGTGCCGACCAGTTCCAAGACCAGTCTTGCTCCATGATAGTCTTGCACAAGGAGTTCAACCAATCCCGACCATCATACCACGCGGAGATCGCTCTGAGAAAAGTCATTTGTAAACTCAACAAGTCTTTGACGAAGAACTAACGATACAACAAAAAGAGAAGAAAGATTTCATATCATAGTTTTTTCCTAGGATCAACACCAGTAAAATAGCCACACATCCAAGACTTCCTAGAAAAATATTGATCTATTCAGGTAATCCTAACTTTCAGCATGTCCAAGAGAAAGATAATGATAACAAACCATGGATTGAAAAGCGTTCTTTTTTTTTTTGGTATCTCCTTGCTGAACGTCACTCGACCACTCCATCGGGGAGACACAGAATTGAACCCCGATCCTCCCCACCCCACCCCTCTTTTGAAGGGATATCCTACCAACGTCCCAAGGACAGGAGGACCCATAGATTAAAAAGTTGCACCATAAAAAAATTACTGGAATTTTGGAACCCTTCAAAATATGTATCCTATCACCCTGCATTTGTACTGCAATCTGCATGAACCAGTTGTGGGTAGTTCACCTTTTCAGTTTACTCAACACTCGACAAGTACTTTCATAGTGTTTAAACTCGGTATCGGATCAAAGATCGTCCCAGTCCGATACCGTGTTGGACCGGCGATACAACTAGGGATCGGCTTATCCAAAACATGGCCCGAATTTTTTTAAAAAAAACCAGAAAACTTTTTAGGGGTTTCAAACGATCCATATTAGATCGACTGATCTGACTCATCCGAAACCAAGCCAGATAGTTTAGATCGGACCAAGTCAGAAATTTTAACAATTTAAGGATCGGCTTAGGATCATGGCTCGTCCTAGGGGTGGCAATGGGCCGGATGACATGCTGGTCTGATCAGCCCGGCCCTAAGATTGGGTGGGCTCTGGCTCGGGTAAGTGGCTTGTACGGCCAAGCTCGGCTGAAATTTAAGACCCGATTAGATTTTCGGGCCGGGAATGAGTTTATGTTAGATTGGCCCGGCCCGACCTATGCATTAGATTAATTACTATTTTTTATATTATATACATATAAATATTACATATTTACATTATCAATACAAATGTATCACTTTCATTAGATAATCATACTATTTTATAGTTAAATATACTATAAATCTCAAAACTTTTAGTTTTTTTATAGGTATTTATGAAATATCTTTGTAATTTATAGTTTTTTTAATTTTAGAAAATAACCCATTTTAATTTCTAGGGCAGGGCTGAACCGGGCTCGGCTTACTTGGGCCAACATAAATAATGTTATATTGAGGTGTAAGCCCGGCCCGAGCCCGTTGCCAACCCCTAGCTTGTCCCGAGCCAATCCTGGGTTGCATCGGCCGATCCGATTCAGGATAGGCCGATACTTTACACTATGGGTACTTTCATCTCCATAACTATGGTAATTGACTAAGAAAACAAACACAATATAATTAAAAAAAAAAAAAAAACTACTAAATGCAGATACACAGAATACTACATTTGCCACAAAAATTACTTGACAAATAAAACTGTGGATTTATTCACCTGTTGAGAGCATAATCAAAGCCACCAGAGTCAGCTCCATCAAAATTGAATCCATTTGGTTCAAGACCCTGTGCTTGAGCTCTCTCCTTATCGTTGTCAACATCAAATACAGTGTCGTAAAGTCCTGTTGAAAGAAGTAATATAAAGCTATACTGTCAACGTCATTTACCATATCAGTGCCAAACTGAATGTTAGTAAGTTCAAGTAGAAGACCCTGCATAACTAGATCTTATATTTACATATTCTAAAAGAAAAAAGAGAAATAAAAAAGAAATAAAGAAAATAGAACCATGGTGTTATCTGATGCATTTGCAAGGGAAACTAAAATCCGTACATGTTAAAGTATAATTTTTATTAAATGTTTTCCCTTTCAAACTACTAGCGGGTGGCACATGCAGTATTGCACATTGATAAATATCTAGAACGTGTTAACCATTTTTTTTTTTTGCCACGTCACTTTTTTATAACTGAAATGAGGTGGGAACAGTTATTTTAAAAACTTAACCATCGCCTCCTAGAATAAACCAAAAGACAATATTATCCTAATTATATTAAATACTTTATCATACTAAATATTACTTTTGAAAATTTTAAATTTGGCACACTTTACGATACATCCTTTCCCTTTACAGTATAGATATAGGTTGACAATATTAACTTTGGTCAAATGGTTAGATCCAGCAGACGAAGCTGAGCCTGAATATCTCATTCTTTATGGTGCATAGGTCATCCAATGGTAAGACTGTTCAAAAGAATCAATCTACAGGGATGTTTCAACACCTTAGATGGTGGTCTTTCAGGGGTTTGGGACTGAATTTGGGGTTCTTTTTTCTATGGGGGCTATTCTCTTTCTTTGATCTTTGCCATGGATGGGTTTTTTTACTCTTGTAATGATGCTTCTCTGGCTTTCGGCTTTTAATTGAAGTATTTTCTGTGAATCATTTAGGAGGAAAAAAAAAAAGATAAAGATATTTGCTTTAAAATGAACAATCAATCTTCTATCACTGACAGCTTCAGCGAAAAGAATCAACATACCTCCTGTTTTACGAACGACAGGTATTGAACCATATCTCATGGCGGTAAGTTGGGTTAGTCCACACGGTTCAAAGATTGATGGGACTAAGATGAAGTCTGCACCTGCATATATCTGCAATAATCGATACAGTCTAGCATTAATGGTCTAGATATCATGAATATAGAAGTGATATTCATTTCTGAACACAGAATAAATCACATTTATTTATGAGAACATACCAGGTGAGAGAGAGGTTCATCATAAGTCAAGCAAAGACGTGCATGACTTCCATGCGAAGAGTGTAACTGATTTGCCAAACTAACAAAATCGTTTTGTATGCGCGGATCAGGAGATGAACCTAGTAATACAACCTGCCATCAAAACTATACTGCATCATTGTGGACAACTGAATGTCGGTAATATGGTAAAGTTTGACTGATGTCTTTCTCAGAGATAATACACTTCTACTAAATGTCTTGTTGTGCTGATGCATGTTTATCCAAAAATAATAATAATAATAATAATAATAATAATAATAATAAATAAATAAATAAAAGATAACCTGTCCATTGCATTCAAGAGTACGCCAAATAGCATGCTTGATGAGGTGAATTCCTTTCTGAACAGTTAAGCGATTGATAATTCCTACTAAAGGGACTTCAGATTTCTGCAAACCAAGCCTTTGTTGTAAGGCTTCCTTGGCAGCCTTCTTGCCTTCAACAACATTGTCCGAAGTGTATGATATCTGGATCAAGATACATGATATACCCTAGTTACAATCATAGTTTCATAATTTATAATAGCCTCCGTATAATGCCTCAATTTTGTCTCATAATTGAGAATATAGTTGCGGACGGATATCATAATTGCAATTTGAATTTGCAGAAGTGCAATAATGACATACAACTTTTGCTCTGACATCAATTACTTTGATAATTCTTCTGATAGTATATATAAACTTGATGTACAAAGCAATCCCAAGTGGCATAATCGAGAATTATTCCTTCCAAACAAATTTGAAATACTAGAGCAAGATATCATTCTTTGGACTTAACCGTGTTTATATCTACTATAATTGATGGGAATAAGTCGATGGCAAAGTTCAATGGACTTTTCTCTTGTACTGTTTATTTCGTTTTTTTCTTTTAATCTTTAACGAGACTGCCAAGTTCACTGTAGAGAACAACCAATTCATTCATCTTGTATACTGATTAAATGCTGAAGTTCCAAATCTTCACTTTCATCCATGGGGTGTTACAGAGGGAAGTTTCATGACAACATTATCATTTAAATACTACCAGACACTTCATGTCCTAAAAAATGAGCAAGAGAACTGTAAATTACTTACAGGAATGAATTTATCATTGTATGGATCCCAAATATCTGGATCAACCCCATTTAATATACCATGGAACTTGTGAAGATGAGGAGCAATTATTGGATTTCCTGAGACCTCTTTTGAGTATGTGTGAGACACCTGCACCAAGTTTACACGAATCACTAAAAAGCAATAGAGAATGGCAGAATGTCAGAAAAAAGTTACTGATTATAAAAATCTGGAGCACAAGCTTCTTCATCATTACCAATAGTAACATCAATCATATACTAAAATAGTATTATAGAACAGCATCAAAACCTAAGGAGAACAACTGTTGGAAAAGAGAAAATGTCTCATCCATTCATGTTTGAAATGCAAAAGGTATACATCTTACCGGTTACATTGTTGATCATAGAAATTTTTCGCCAAATCTTTTCCAGGCAAAAGATTTCGCTATATTCTACTAGACTGATATAACTAGACAGTGGTGGCTCTATCTAAGAAAAACAATTGGGTACTCCTAGTTAATATACAAATTATTTCTGCCTAGGACTTCTATTATCAAATTTGATTTGTTAAAATGTCGAGGATTACACACACACACATACATATACACACTTATACTTGTATGTAACCATTATAATATGAAAATACACTTAGCCCCAATTTTCAGACCGTGCTCATTTCCATAAAAAGAGATGCATATCTTCTATAAAGTGAATAAAATCCATTCCTATCTCTAATCACTAAGTATCTCAAATTTGCCCCTTTTATCTTCTGTGAATCCCCTTTCTGTCCTTCCCTCTCTCCTAGGTGCCATAATAATTCCCTTTAAGGTCCCCATGCACAGCATGTGGTACCTACTATTATTTTTTTTCCATCTGTATGTGTAAATATCTAACTAGCAGAAAATGAAAATGACAATAAATCAAATCAACCATACAAAGAAATATGAATAACTGCATCTAGATTCTTCCCCCTTACTACCTAGCCCAGGCAAGATCCATTCTTTAATGTTAACAGGTTCTAGTTTGGTGATGAATTCCAAGAAAATCCATTTAATTAATTTTCTACTCCTAGAATTTTCATATATCTAATGTAATCTATTAATTAGCCAAACAACACAATGCTTCTACTAAGTAGGTGATGTGATCAGGAAATACTCTAATATATCATAATATGAAACTATCAACTTGCTTGGCATGCAAAAGGAAGTGTACAGAATTAGCAATAGAAGAATGTGAAACACACTAGTTGACTTCTTTCATATTCAACAGAGAGGACCAGAAAACATAAACTGGCAACCAACAACGTTAATGGAAATCAGAAACTAAAAAAAGAAAAAGAGGGAAAAAAAAAAAGAAACTAATGATAAACAAATGCCAGCAGTCAGAAAGACAGCTAATGTGAGAAAGGAATTTTAATTTCACCAAAAAAATTAAGAACCGTAAAAACGAAAACAACCACCTAAAATGTCAAGCAATTGACAATTGAAAGAGAAACAAAGATACTAACAGTTGTGGCCATGTCTGAGTATGTCATTGCTTTCCCAATGAAGTGGCCTCCAAATTCAAGGTTATGAATTGTGAATACAACCCGAGCTTTACTAAGACCATAATGCATATAGTGGTCCTTAAATAACCATGCAACTGGAGCACTTGACCAATCATGGCAATGAAGAATATCCTGAAGATGGCGTATAATATCAGTTCAATGTGCATCATAAAGAAGAATGAGACAGAAATGTAGAATAACTTAAAAACTTAAACTTATAAATATGTATACATACATATATGAATTTACAAACTACACACATATAATATATAATTCTGTGAATACCAACAGCTATAGTTTGAGTAACAGAATATTTCCAGAAGTTTCTGACACAAAAGCTGAGAAAGGTCATCTATTGCTTTGGTGGATACTCAAAATTAAATATCCTTGCATGAATGATAAAATAAAACACATAAAAGTGATACAACACACTGTCACAAGATAGAAACAATAATCTATTATGCAAAACTGCATATCAAATGATAAGTAAAAAGGGGAGAAAAGGATTGACAATAGCAACTAGGTAGTGGACTTTACCATGGTGCAAATTGTGATAAAGTTGGTGTAATAATTTACATTTGTATATATGAACAAACATTCCAGATCTCTGTTTCCTGTAATACATATACATGCATACATTTATAATTTGTACCCTACAAGCTCTGCCAGTATCAAGCTATTAGCCTTGCATTGTTGGATCCAAAACCAGATGGAGGGTGGCTAAATCAGATCCGAAGCCATAGGAGGAGAGAGGATGAGTTATCCCAAGTCTTACATGAATACTAACGATTATTTTGAGATCAGAACACCAGGGGTCAAACTGTTAAACTAGAAAGCCATTACAACATTTTTTTTTTTAAAAAAAAAGGGGGATAAGTGACTTAATCATCCCTTAATTTAATGGAATTAAGTACCAGCACATAATCGTAAGTCAGCACAACAACTAGGAACCTAACTCCATTTACACTTTTCAGTTTTTAACCACCCACACTATAAATGAATGAGCCAATTGAAAGCAGTAGCGTTGAATGCAACAACCTTAACAAAATAAGGAAAATCAAAATTAAATATCACTTACAGGATGAAATCCACTTTGAAGTAGAAACTCGAGAGCAGCATGGCAAAAGAAACCAAATCTTTCCCCGTCATTCCTACATCCATATATGCATCCCGCCGAAAACAATCTGCTCCAGAAGAGAAATGCTTAAAAAAATTCCGTAGTGCTGATTTTTGTTGCATGCTGTAGCTGAATCATTGATTAGTACCTTTAACTATTGTATGTAATTTGACCAATAACTAATTTGTGATTGAGAATTGAACAGTCGATTAATGATTTTAACCATAGATTTATAAATTTAGTTACCAATCTGCAATTTTTTAAATGAATATAATCTGACTGTTGATTTGTAACCTTGGCAACTTATTTTATTTTATCTTATTTTTTTGTTGGATTGGTATCATCCTACATCAGCACTATGAGAGGTGCATGTCACTGGGTTTGGAATAGGAGAGAGAAACTAGTACACACTTTCATTTTACCCTAACCATGAGAAAAAATTGAGATTATCTCCTTGAACTCTTTTGGCGGCACCTTGGTTCAGTCTGAAGTTTTCTTTTGCTTTCTAGGGTTGTTTAAACATCTGCTTTTGATAAGATTTCAACCACTTGATCAATAGAAAATAGCTTCTGTACGAGAGATATATCATGTGTTACTTAGATGGTGAGTCATGGATTAATGATTCTCTTCTGCATACATGGCTATTTGCCTCCAGCACGCAGTCCAGTTTTCAACTTTCATTCAGAATATCTTGGAGATGCCAAAGTCGTTATGGAGCTCCTTATATGCTAGCGTCCTAATTTTTGACTGAGGAACAATTAGATCCTTTGGAATATGAGCTTGCTTGAATTGGAGTACATGGAAGGAAGAAATAACTGCATTTTTTGAAGATAATCGGGACTAAGGCATCAGTTGTATAAATTGGCGAGGCTTTTCTCCTTTTTCATAGATAAATAATTCAATTACCTATTCACACAAAATAATCTGTTCTGCAACATGTATCAATGCTAACATCATAAGTAATGACATTTGCAGTATAAAAACCATAGAAGTTTTAATGATCCAACAATAGTAATGTAAATACCCATTTTGAGGCTCCAGAAAGTAGACAGAAAGACCTTCCACTGTCCCAAACCAAACTTTTATTTCAGTGCCACGCCAAGAATAACTTCGATGGAAATGGAAGTCCTTTACCTGTCCCAGAAACAAATCTGAATTATAAGTTAAATAACATAAGTTTCAGCATAATAACTTAAGTAAGCATTAATATAGGAAGCCATTCATGAGTGAACAAGAATTGAATGAAGAGCATTGGTGTACTTGTGAGGTATAAAAGAGTAACAGAAAGCCATGTGAGAAGAAAATTAAGTAATGAATCAATGTGTCTCCATCATACCAGTATTTATTTTCTAACAGAAGTGTAAAGCACGAGTCGTTTGAAAAAAATCAAAATGAGGATATATGTGATCTCCATGAGTTATTTAGAACAATGGGAATGTAGTTCATCTGAATCAATTTAAAACTGAGATGACGTAGAGTTATTCATTTGGCAATTTCTTTGAACACCTCAAACTATGGCCCACCATATAACAGGATGGTAATTTTGAAAAATAGCTAGTAAAAATATAAAAGACCTACAGTTATCAGCAAACAAAAGTTTTCCACAAGCATCCCAAGCACAAAACTCGCTAACAAGTTTTCATGATTCTCTTCAAAAGAAAATTTACCACAAAGTCATATCATCCCCATCCCCCCCGCCGCACACACACACACATACACACACATGCGCGCGCACACACACACACACACGCACACGCGCACGCACATACACACACACACACACACACACACACACACAGAAAAAGAGAGAGAGGGGACTGGTGATACATGGACCTCACCCTTTTACAAGAATTCCAAGCTTTCTTGGTTGCCTATTCCATGATTTTCGTAGCGCACCAAAGATCATATATATTTTATATAATGAAATTTCAGTTCTATGATATTCATAACGGATCAAAGATCATCAATTTTATATAAGAAATTTTAGTTCTAGCATTTCATATTGGGAGACAGTATGTTAACAAAAATCATTGTAATATCATAAGGTGGAGAAGGCTTTAAAGAAGCAAAAGAAGGTATCATCCATTCAAATTACTGAACAGAAATAGATTAAATTCAAGGCTTAGGTGTACAGAAAACACAAATCATCGTGGATAAGTTTCATTTGCATGGTAAGATTTCAACAACCAGAGATATATGATAATTTTCTGTTACAAATACAATGTATCCCCAGGCAAATCCCCTTCCACTCGTTATTTGAACTTAGACACGTGCTCAAGTGAATACATTTATCACCAGTCCTTACGGGAGAAGGAAGTCACATTTAAATAGCATATGAACTAATATATAAGTGGAACAAAATTTACACAAAATTTCAACATACAAGCAAGGAGTTAGACCGAAACTTCTTAAATTATTAAAAGGTACAGAGGAAAACTTTTATCAACAAAATATTATATTTATGCTACTTGCAATGTCCATCGGAAACAATAATAAAAATGAATTGTAAATTATGTGTGGTAGCTGTCTGCTCCCTAACTATCTGTCAAGAAATCATAAGAGACTCAAGTTGAATCCCTTTCTAGTCTTTTATCGTTCTTCCATTCTCTATCCAAGATAGTTTTTACAGTGAAAATCAAACAGTATGTCAAGAACAGAACTTATCATTGGTATGGTAAAATTAAGGAAATGAGAAAATAATAGGAAACAAAAAAAGCAAGTAGATCACCCATACAGATTTTATGTGGTCTCTTAAACGG
>JAUPMG010106981.1:0-12127 GCA_031762675.1 Pachysandra terminalis | reverse complement strand
CAAAACCTTTCTCTATATAAGGTCTTATGGAAAATTATCTTCTCAACTTTCTTATGTATCCTATTTACATTGTAGGGACCTATTGTTACCTCAATCCGAGCTTTACTGACCCCTCATCCGATGAAGGAACTGCGAGTAAAGGTGAACATTAAGACATTTATTTTGTATTTTATCCTGTCTTTTTAGATAAACACTTGCCAAGGAAATAAATACTTATTGGACCTGAAAGGGTACCAACTGGCCATTTTTTTATTTATTATTATTATTATTATTTTGGGGGTGGGGGGTGAGATTGGGGCTTGGGGGAATGCCATAACTTTCCTCAAATAGATAGATTTTTGCATGTAACAGTATGAATTATGAAGATATGCGAGGTCAGGAATGCTGCAAATATTTGTCGATTTAATGTTATAAATGATATTTGGTGATGATTCAACAAATAGTAAGTCTTAGAAAACTGCACTGCATCCTCTTGGCTGTAAATACCTCCAGTGTCAGGTTTTAAGTTTTTGCTCCTTCAGAAGTGGTGCAAATCAATGGAGCTTGATCAAAATATAAGTTTCAGAAAGCATTGAAATATTATGGAAACAATATGAAACTTCCATTGATATTTTAGATTATAGGAGTAAAAAATCGTCATCAACCAAATGTCTTATCCCAACTTGTTGAGGTTAGCAACACTAATCGTGTTCTACCATCCCACTAGAAACACTGGGCTTATAACAAGTAGCATAGATTTGTTCTTGCTTGAACCTCTTTAAAAGCAAAGTTCCAGAATATGTGATTATATTAATCAATCATATATGTCACTCCCAAAGAAAAAGAAATTAGTCTGTGATCATCACATAAATCATGCTTGTACTATGAAGTTATAATGTGGCTGAAGGTATGTTTGTTTTCCATAATTTTTTTGATTGAGATCAAGTGAACTGTATCAAAAGAGGGAAAAAGAAAAAGAGTGAGCCCCCATATACACAAATCCAATAAATTTGCCTGCAATTCTTTTTTTTTTTTTTGATCAGTAATTTGCCTTCAATTCTTGATTCATTTATTTGCTTTTATTATTTTATATGGAAATTTCTTTAAATTGTTTGAGTTTTTGCTTTAGTATTTTTATGTAAATATGGAAGCAGGTTATTAATTCATTAATTGTAATTCTCTCTTTGGAGTACATAGTCACTAGTTATTGACGTTTTTTTTTTTTTTGAATTAAATTGACAATTTAATGTAGGGGTGTTTATTATATTTCTGATCTACTGTATTAATACATTATGGGTAAAACTGAAATGTCTTTCTATATGTAAAGTTATCTCTGGGTGGTTATTCTGAACCACAGTACTCAAATTAGCATACAGTGTTCTGGGTAACATTTAAATATATGTCAGCAAAACATAGTTGATGCCAGTCTGGCCCAGATGCTACCTCTAAATCAACAAACCAGAATTCATGGAATAACAATCTAGCAAAGTTTACACTGGCTGCTAAAATGACGCATATTTCCTTTGTTTGGTCTTGGGATGGGAAAAGGTACACTTGTATGATTTACCCTGTATAATCTCTCTATACATGCATAATATCTTTGTATTACTTTCTTGTGGCTCGACAGCAGCTTTAAGCCTCAAAAGGTTTTACTCAGAACTTGAATAATCCTTGCTGTTTGAATTTTACAGCAGCAACGTAGAAAAAAATCAACCATGCAAATTAGTGAAATCATGAAACAGGAATATTCTTAATTCTTGCAAAAATAGCTCTCAAATCTCAAAAATCCTTAGAAGAGGATGCAGACCAACAATACACAAGTAAAGAATCTTTCTTCAACTGAAAACTTCAACAGTCCATTTGGAAAAACAATATTTATGCCACTATTCTTACCAGCTCCTTGATATGCTTAAATAAATTTTAACCACGACAATAAATAACAAATAACACGACAGGTATTCTGGTCAGCCTCACCAGGTTTAGTTGCCTGGTGATACATGACTTTTTTCTGCCACGTGGAGCAATGATGTGGGCAATCCGGACCGTCTCACATGGACAATATTTTAACCCAAGCCTCAATAATGTATATTATCACTTGCTTACCAAAAAAAAAAAGTATCAGTTATAACAGTGACCTACTATTGTTTTTAATATTTTTAAGTATTATACAACAATGATGTTGTATTTAGAAGAGCCATTTCATGTGGCAGGTATTTCTGGGTCTGAGACTTGGTTATGTGAGTTGGGGTTGATTGGAAGTATACTTGGACAAGTGAGTTCTTCAAATAGGTTGTGACTTTTGAAATCCATGTCTCACAAAGTTTCTAAGTCGAGTGTTTCACCAGACAACCTGGCCTTTCCAAGCAATGACTATCTTTCCTGAACTCTTAGCTAAACTTAATTTGAACTAACAACTTCAAATTTTGAATTAAAAATAAATAAATAAATAAATAAATAAAAGGAAACCTGTGTTTTGTTGTTTATGATTGTATATAGGGAACAAATTGCTGTCTTAGCTGCAGTGTCGTACTAATCAAAAAGTAAAAAAAGTCTGTCTTAAACTGTGGTTATTGATATCTCACTCAATTCTCTAGCTTTTTTGCATAGTTTTCACTAAATTTTAGTTTAGGCAATAGGGTCTGGATTTAAGAACCCATACATGGCCCTTGAGAACCATAAACTGATGTGGCTGTTTTATGGAAGATCAGGACCAATCATTAAAAAAGTACCAGTTAAGATAATCTACATGCAAAAGATCAGTTTAATTGGATCTCATTGACAAATTTTTTTTTTCATAATGTTCAACCAAATTTTCAGTAGGTTTCTATTCCTTATAAAAGCAAGAAGTTTTCAAGTCTGATGCCCAAGACCCATTACGGATTCGTAAGCTCCAGACTAGATTTTGCCTCTAGTTTATTTGCTTAAATTAGTGTGTAAAGTAGTTGCTGTCTTTTTCTTTGTTCTTTCTAGCAGATATAGGCTTCAATTATGTCCAGTATTTCTAAAGTGCACATGAAAACAATTAATCCCTTGCATTGCATGATAATTTTATGGTCATTGGATTTCAGGGAACTTATTTGCATCATAAAGAAATCAAGGCTGCACAAGGTATCAAGATCACTGCACAGGTAATGTTTGGTTTCAGAATAATGTCTGGAAATCAGTTACATAAGTACCCACATACATGACACAATATTAAACACATGCTTTCATGTGCATGTATGTAGCTATGATGAATGACTTCCTCCTTTGCTATATTATATGTGCTTGCAGGGCCTTGAACATGCCATCGCTGGCACCGGTCTATATGTGGTAGGGCCTGAGGATGATTTGGATGACATCAAAGAAACAGCAATGCAAGATATGAAGTCAGTCATGAGCAGGATTGACAAGAGCGGGGAGGGTGTTTGCGTACAAGCCTCTACGCTTGGGTCCCTGGAAGCGTTGCTGGAGTTCTTGAAGAGCCCAGCAGTGAGCATACCTGTCAGTGGTATTAGTATAGGCCCTGTACACAAGAGGGATGTAATGAGAGCAAGTGTTATGCTTGAGAGGAAGAAGGAATATGCTACCATCTTGGCCTTTGATGTCAAAGTGACGCCTGAGGCTCGTGAACTTGCGGAGGAGACTGGCGTAAAGATATTTATTGCTGATATTATTTATCACTTGTTTGATCAGTTCAAGGCTTATATTGATAACCTCAAGGAAGAAAAGAAGAAAGAAGCAGCAGAAGAAGCAGTCTTTCCATGTGTTCTCAAGATTATGCCAAACTGCATTTTCAACAAAAAGGATCCAATTGTCCTGGGAGTTGATGTCCTTGAAGGCATCGCTAAGGTAAGCTTTACTTCTTTTCCTTTTTTTGGTTCAATTCCTCATTTCTTTCTTTTCTGCAAGTGGTGGAAAGACGGGACTCAAGTCTTCGGTTCCCAAATGGGATATGTACAGTTATATTATTTGTAGAATCAATTATTCCAGTACCTTGTGATTTTTAAATCACCACTGCAAAACTTAGGCTACTATAGACCTAGATATCAATTATCAAAGCAAATTACAAAGAGAAACTCTTATATCAATCACTCAACCTGTAACTAAGGACCTAATTTGCCTAGACGAATTCCTCAGCTGACAGAGAGTAATATTGTTTCATCTAGGTCAACACATCAGCTAGCAAAGCAATTATATGTATCCTAAATTAGGGTATTGTTCAATGGTGAAACTATGAGCTTGTGATCATCAGCCATCATCCTTCTAATGTTTTTTCAATTATTTGGGGCTTGTATAAAGTCTGCCAGGCTGTTGAATCTATGTTGAGAAGTATGAAGATGAAATAAGAGAGGGGTTTCTTGGGATGTTCCAATCTTTTTTCCACTTACTAGAGTTGATGAACTTCATTTTGGTTTTCTTTTCCTGATCCTACAGAAGTTATTTAGGATTTGTAATGCTGTTATTACTAACCAACATGGGTATGGGGTTCCCATCCCAACCTGAGTTGAAACAGCTAGATGCAACTAGATTTTATCCTTTCCAATATTATCTTGCGGTATTAAAAAAATAATAATAATAAATTTAAAAAATAAAATAAATTGCTTCTAAGAGTTCAACAGGAGTAATGTCCAGTTCTTAGGAAGCAGTCTCTTGAGTCATGACATTATTAATGTTTTAGGTGTAGTGGTTATCTGATATTCTTGAATGTATCCTGCACAGATTGGAACTCCAATATGCATTCCTTCAAAGGATTTTATTGAAATAGGAAGAATTGCATCTATTGAAATCAACCACAAACAGGTTGATCTTGCCAAGAAGGGCCAGAAGGTAGCTATAAAGGTAAGGGATTGTGCATTGATGATCATAAATTTTTGAAGAAAACTTGTATAATCTTTAGTTTTAAAATTTGGATAGAGAGGGTTAATATATTGTCCTGTGTGTTGCAGATAGGTAGCACCAATCCTGAGGAGCAGCAAAAGATGTTTGGCAGACATTTTGAGATCGACGATGAGCTTGTCAGCCACATCACTAGAAAGTCTATAGATGTACTAAAAGCTAATTATCGGGTATGCTGTATAGAATCTTTTGTGCAGCTCTTCCTAACAGGAATAATAAGCAATTAGTGATTGACTTGGCATTGTGTTCTTCCCTGGACTAAAACATGCAGGAAGATCTGTCTATTGAGGATTGGAGGCTGTTGGTGAAGCTGAAGAATCTCTTCAAGATTCAGTGAGTTGTATATTCGTTGGAACGTCTAAGCTGCCATGGCCATGCAAATTGAAGTGGATAATATGGCTCGAAGAAGGCCGTTTTGATGAGAAGATCAAAGGGTTTTTTTGGCTGGTGGGAGAGGGTTGTTGCCTGAAGATCTAGAGTTTTGTATTTGTTGGAAAAGAATTTCCGGTTCCAGTTCCAGCAGATTAAGTCGGTGAGAAGAACAGTCAAAGTCATCTTGCCTGTAAGAAAAACCCTTCAGGGAACCAAGTCTTTTTCTGCTCTTATCTGACCGCCCGATTTATTTCGTATGAATTTTGTGGTGTAGCAACCCCATCAGAAAAGAAGAGTTGGAGGCGGCCTCTGTTGTAAAGCCGATGGCATGTTTGAGAACTATCAGAATTCATGGCCAAGATAGTTTTCCTGGTAAATTCTCTTTCGTTTTTTTTTCTTTTTTTGGAACTTGTTAATGTTATGGAATTTGGGCAGAAATATCTTCATTTGGGAAAGAATAATACTGAATCGAGTTGGTGCTCTACACTACGTTGTTATTTTTTCCACTTTCAGTTTTTGTCAGAATTGGACCGAACAGTAGCCAAAAATTAACTTAGGATTAGCATTCTTCTACTATGAAAACTGTTTATTTGTGGATCAAAACTGGAAGAACTCCACCTTGCCTACACTCCAGGTTAGGGCTGTTAATGGGTCGGATCTAAATCCAATACCGACTAAATTTACCTGCGGATCGGATTCAGATCTGAATAAGTGTATCCGGATTTGGATTTTGGTATATCTGACCCGATTAAGGTCCGAATCCGATTAGATTAACATATAATTGTAGGATTTTTTCCTCTTTTGTCTTCTTTCTTTATTTGTTTGGGAATATATTTTTAATTCAAGTTAAATTGTATTCTCCACTTATATTTGACAATCTATTTTAAATAAGTTGTTAATTATTTCATTCTTAAATATTTTTATTATTGAATTCGAAAATATAATCAGATTCGTATCTTAACGAATTTAAATACAAATCTTATAAATATAATCGGATTCGAATTCGATTACACGTACAAATGATCCGTTAGATCTTTATTCGGATTTGAATCTCCTTGAATTTAATCGGATTTGAATCATAGTGGATCTTGTCCGGATCCAACTTCATTACAGCCCCAACTTTGGGTGTATAATAAGTAGGGGCGGATCCTCTGGGGGAACACCGCGTAGTGTAGAAATAACCTTGGGGGCAAAATGAGATTTTGCACCTCGGGCTTGCATATGAGGGCGAAAATACCATTTTGCCCCCGAGTTGTCTCTACCGCATAGGAAAATATAGGGTGTTCCCCCCAAAGAGGATCCCGGTTCATAACAAGAGCGCGAATCCTTTGTTATGAAAGGTCCTAATATGGGGCGTATTATCTAGAACAACCGAAGGCAAAATTGTAATTTTTTCTTCATAAAGCAACTCAGGTGAAATCATAATTATAACTTTGCCCTCAGGGTTGTTTCACATAACACGCCCCATATAAAGGCCTTTCATAACAGAGGATTTGTCTCCGTATAATAAATAGAACTTCTATTATTCAATGCACGAATGAGTTATAAAAGAGTTGTGAGGTCACCCACTTGATTACGTTTTAGTTAAACTCATAGACAAAAACCGTTCAAAATAAAGTTGAAGGAAAAAATTTAAAATATAAAATATAAAATTTTAAATTTTAGGCAAAATTAGGCCCAAGGATTTTCACACTTGTCAATTAATGGTCAAGTGAGCCTAACTTTTGTCTTTAGGCTGACAGTAAACTTTTACAAAGTTTTAATGTTCAAGTGATGTTTTTCAATTAGATTACATTTCTACCCTTAACTAAAATGACCAAAAGGCCCTTAACTTATATCACTCTTTTACCCTTAACAACTACAACTTGCTCTAAACCATTTTCTTTCATATTTCAGAACATAAAAGAAGAAGAAGACCGGATCCAGATGCGACCTTCACCCCATATCACTATGGAGGTGGATACACATAGTAAAATATAAGCAGAAGTTCAATAATTGTTCTAGTAAGATATAAGTAACTATTATTACAATTTTTGAATCTAAGCAAATTCTAAACATAGGAAAAGTTTAACATTAGACTAAGCTAATACATTATCAGAGTGCTACCCAACTAATCTCTTGTCGTCCAAACTCTACGAACTGAGGAGTCCGACTAGGCCACAGCTCCTCTGCAGCCGCTGCGATTAATGAACCTGAAATGTTGGTTACTAAAAAGCATGAGCTCCACTGAGCCATTAAGTACATAAACTCATGAATATATAAGGTATAATCTTAGTAACTAATCATTCACTATATTCTGTCCAAGAACCAATAAAGTATAACAATGCAAGATGCCTGAGGTAAGTTCATTGTTTAATTAAAGATGCAATGCATGCTACTAAACTACAAGTTATCACGGTGACTTAGCATACAACTACATGCTGTGCATAAGTGTATTTGCATAAATGCATACTCTGGCAGAATGTCAGTTAATCTGTTCCTTTCTAGTTCAATCATTTTTCATAATCTCTTTTCAATGGTACCGCTGGTCTACATAATCCTGGACCCCCGAAAGCTACAGTGATCAGGGACTCCCAATCGGTCTAACACTCTTTCTTGGCCCCGAAGGACTACAGCGATCCTGGAACTAACATTCGGTCCAACACATTTTTATTGACCCCGAAGGACTACAGTGATCCTGGAACTACCATTCGGTCCAAATGGGAGCCGCATCAACCTGTATCATCAACCCACGGGAAACGTGATCACCTGACGGACTACAGAGGCACTCGACTCTAATTCATTTCTCGTGACCCCGATTGGCTTCAGAGTCTGGTCCCCTTTCGGCTTCAGATATTCTTTCTCCATCCATGGCATGTAGCCCTTAAGCTTGGATAGAGTCTCTTAAGTCAGCTACACCCTCAACTGTATCCAGCCAGTCCCTTACTAGATGTGAAACTCACATCACACTCATTTCCAGCTTCAAGATCCAAACCTTGGGGTCTTAGACCTCTTGACCATACAATGGTCTCGAGCTGAATGCGGTGCAAGTGGATAGGTGCACGCTAACTAAACAGGCAAGTATTTGTGTACAGGGTATAAATACATCATTCACATCAACAGATACACACACAGAATCACAATTTACATCATCTCAAATACTGTACACAGAGCATAACACACTACTCAATCATAGTCACACACAAAGTAAATGCATCATTCAATAGCACACAATGTGGCACACAGAAATCAAGTGTGTGCAATTAACTACGTGTGTGATAGAAATATTAGACGTGCCATAATTCACAAGTCATAGAAATCAAAAGTAACTACTGTGCTTCGGCGGGGTCTTCGGCAACCCTAAACCCCACTTCGGCGGTCTATTCAGCGCACCTTCGGTGCGTCGAAGATGGTCTTCGGCGAGCTCTTCGTCGAACCCACCTGTGGTTCGGCTTACGTTACAGAAAGTGGCATTTTGCTTCGATGGCCTCTTCGGCGCACCGAAGATGAGTTCGATGTGCTGTTCATGATCAGCAACCTGTTCAGCACACCGAAGATGAGCCTATGGCCCAGAAATGAGGTTCGGCGACCTGTTCAACGCACCCGATGGGTCGCTGAACGTCGCAGATGGGTCAGAATTTGGGGATTTTCCAAGGGTTTCTACACTAGATCTCTAGATGCATATTTCTACTTAACATTTGTCATTTTAAGACCAAAAGCACAACCTTTCAAAGAAACCATAATCAACCATTAACCAACCCTTCTCATCACATGGTATGTATGTATATACATAATACACATATCATCGATCGCGTAGAACTTGAGATGCCTAATATATTTGGTTAATCCATACTCATCTATTCATACTAATTAATCATAATTTACATGAACTAAAGATATAGAAATTGAAAATGAAACTAAGAATTCCTAATTATGTTCATGAGTTTAGTACTTAACTTAGGTTCTAGGCATGTTGATCTCCACTTCTTTATCTTTGCAAGTTTTCTTCCTTCCATGCTCCATCCTCAAGCACAAGCTCCAAGCCATCCAAAATCCCCAAATAAGGGAAACCCTCTTTTCCTCTTCTCTTGGTTTCTTAAGCAAGCCACTACATGGCTTCTCAAGCAAGCCACCCCTAGGCCAAGTGACACCATCCTAGCCCTCTAAGGACAACCCCATCCCTCCCTCATCTTAGCCCTTGAACCCTACCCCTTCAATCCAAACCACCCAATTAAAGCAACTATAATCCTAGCCATACATCTACACTCATCTAACCCCTCATCTTATCAAGCCTTCATCCTAACCCTCCATTTCTTCTAACCTTCAATCTCACCCCTTCCTTTCAAACCACCTAATCTCAGCCCTTGGTTCAACTTTTCTAAACTAATACCCTTTATTCTAATTACCACCTAATTTACAGTAATGCCATTCCCCCTATTTACTAAATTGTCACGTATTCATTTAATTAATATATCTTCTATAGTTTAACCCTAGGTACACACATAAGCATATAGAACATTAGCAATACACATCACGATCGCATGGTCGGCTCCAATCCGATCGGTGATCAAAACAACCAACGTCATCCTAACTACAATCGCATGGTCGGATCTAATCCGATCGGCGATCAAAACAATCAAATGGTACATAATATGAAATCAAACATGAACATATTATAGTACCCGATCAATGCCTATTCTAAGTCACTGTGCTCGATTGCATGCGTTATATTAGTTATTAATTATTAAATTGGGTTGTCTAACCTATTTTATGTCTTAATTTAATTCTATGGCGTCTTATATGATTAAGGGTTCTTTAAACTGATTCTAATCCTAATTAATTAGGAAAATTTACTAAAATTTCCCATATTACTATTTTACCCTTAGGTTTTCTAATTGGACTTTTTACGTGAAATTTCACGTTGTTACATAAGCGAACAAAGAAAAAGAAGCCCTTTCAGATTTTAAGTCACCCCATCATCGTCATTCTTCTCTCATCATATACCCACACAGGTGTCTCAGAAATTTCTTAACCCTATCCGAGCAACATTCTACATGTTTCTCACAGTGGAGGCAAAACAAAATTGCAGTGCTTGATATGTGCAAACCTCTTGAGGGAACTGGCCTGTCTGTGAGGATAAAACTGCAATATTTCCACTATACTTGGTGCTCCAGTTGAAAGTAAGGAAGAAAAGCGACTATCACTATCAGTACCAGATCGATAAAATTGAGTATAATAATTTGCAGACGGGTCAAATAGTTGCTGAACCTACAAAACATTTGATTCGTGACTTAAATATGTTTTGTACATAAAGAACATGTTGTTAACTCTGTATAGAAGTGGATTATGCAAGTTATCTAGAAGAGATAATTTGAATATGAAACTCATGAGGAGAGTTGCGTATATGTCGTGGCTACCCTAATTTGAAATCCCAGTCACATAAGAGCCCACAGGAAAACGCAAAACTCAAAATTCCATATGTAATGCATCCTCCTTTAGAGGAGGTAATTGAGTCGGTTACCTGGCCAAGCCCTTGTAAGTGTGAAAATCAAGTGTTTTCGAAGCAAGGACGAAAACATCACAATAGATCGTAACTCGGGTAGAAGAAACACCAATTGTATAGAACAGGAAAACCCAATTAATTTGCTGAATACAATTCCAAGTTGCTTAGCGTCTTTCCAATATGCTATTCACACAAGCAACTTGGTATTCGAGTAAGCAATTTAACTGGGTTTTCTTGTCCGATATACAGGAAAACCCAGTTAATTTGCTAAATGGGATTCCCAGTTGCTGATCGTATTGCCACTATGCTATTCACATAGGCAACTGGGTATTCGAGTAAGCAATTTAACAGGGTTTTCCTGTCCTATATACAGAATAGGAAACCCAGACAGAAAAACCCAGTTAAATTGCTTTACTCGTTTGCAAATTGCTTATTTAAATAGCATATTAGCAATACACTCAGCAACTTGGAATTGCATTCAACAATTTAACTGGGTTTTCTTGTTATATACAATTTGTGTTTTTTTATATGTTAACTCAAGCAATCGCTCGTTGGGAATTTCATCTCCTGAGTATAATTAAGAATACATACCAAACAAGCAAAAAAATGGCAACAATAATGGGTCATGAATTTAACCAAGAGTAACTCTATGTTTCACAAAAATTTCAATAATTGAAACAGACCCAAAAACCAAACATAAAGTCATCTGATCTAAAAGATCGATGTAATTGGTCATCCAAAACATGACTAGTCTAACCATGCCTCCCCTTCTTCACTGGTTGCTTCATCCTACCAGTTTAAGAAGCACTATCAGCATCCGTTTAAGGAACTGGAGGACAATGTGGTCGTAATGCACCAGACCTTCGTCGAAGACCTGGCGTTGGATGGATGTGTGACATCTGGGCCAATCGCTCACTCCTACGAACTCCAAGGGCGGCTTGTCTAGCTGGAGGGCAAGGTAAATCCTTCAACTGATTAACATTTATAATATCTATGTATTTATAATCCCGTATCCATATCAGTAAAAACATATGCAAATTACATTCAACCAATGAAACATTAAACATAGCATACCATGATCGGATGACATATCTGCAATGTCATCACGGGCGGATCCACAAGATCATCCACCTGCATTTCCTCAGATGATGTTTCATCACCATCGTCATGATGCGACCCCTGATGAATATCTACAAAAGGCGATGGTTGATGGGTCATGTAGATATATGTACGCTCCTCCTGCTCCATGCATAAAAATAGGTCACGGACATATGCATGCTCGTCACTATTAAGAGTATGTTGTAGGAGTGGTTGTGTAGCGATAGTGAAGTCGTGCATCAGTTGTTGCTGTAGAAGATCAATACCAAGAAGATTAGCAATGCAATTTCTATATAGCTAACAATCATATCATCTCCC
>JAUPMG010106970.1:0-12128 GCA_031762675.1 Pachysandra terminalis | reverse complement strand
TTTGAATTACATGTCACTTGATTCCTACTGTTATTTATCTGTTAGTTTGAATTACATTAACTTTTAGTTTGATTAAACTACATATAGCATGATTAGCATCTATTTTTACAACTTACAGTACCCGACAACGTGTAAGCTAACCCTCCTCATGTAATGACTTCTAATGTGTAGGCATTGTTTTGCATTTTTTGATGCATTTGGATGCATTTAGGCCTTAATTTGACATATTTAAAGTTTAGGGCCAAAAATCCATCATTTCCCTAACTTTTCCCCCCATTTCCCCAACTTTTCCCCATGTCGCCAGAGCAAACTGGCAACATCGACATAGTAAACCTTGATCCTTTCTACCTATACAAATCCAACCAAAACAATATTAATTGTCCACATTCCGATCAACAAACGCATGGAGTTCATAGTTGGGTTTAGGGTATTCAAAATAAAATCGGTTTGGTGTTTGGGTTTCAAAGTTTAGGTTTCAAATCGGGTTGGGTTTGGGTTAACCTTCAAGGAGGTCAATTTGGGGTTGGGTTGAGGTTACCCGACCCAAGTTGCACCCTTACCTTTTACCACACGAATTGGTCTTGTTTTCTAATCATGAGGCTTTAAAGTATCTCAATCCCCAGAAAAAAGCTATATCCACAACATGCCCAATTGGTTGAAAAGCTTCAAGAGTATACATTTGTTCTCAAACATAGAGCAGGGGTTGAGAATAAGTCAGTTGACGCTTTGAGTAGACGATTTACTTTATTGCACTCTATTAGTGTAGAAGTGGTCGGATTCAAAAAAAAAAAATTGTACTCCTCGTATCCTGATTTTGGGGAACTGCACACTACTGTCCTTCAAAGCCCAAATCATAGTGAAAGTGGGTTTGTGTTGCAGGATGGCTTTCTGTTCCGAGGCAACAAACTTTGTATTCTTTGTACATCTCTTAAGGATTTTCTTGTATGGGAACTCCATGCCGGTGGAGTGGCAGGACATTTTGGTCAAGACAAGACCATTGCCCTTGTGGAAGATAGGTTTTATTGGCCTAGTCTCAAGCGAGACTTGGCCAAAATTATCGGGTACTGCAAAACTTGTCAACTGACAAAGCACGGAAAGTAAAACACGGATCTCTACACCCCATTGCCAGTACCCTATGCTCCATGGCAAGACATTTCCATGGATTTCGTGCTTGGGCTTCACAAGACTAACAGGCAACACGATTCCATCTTTGTTGTAGTGGACCGTTTTTCAAAAATGGATCACTTTATCCCTTGCTCCAAAACTTCCAATACCCCGAAAGTGGTAAGGATATTCTTTGAGGGGGTTGTCCGTCTTCAAGGGTTACCAAAATCCATAGTGTCTAATAGGGATGTGTGTTTCATGAGCTACTTTTGGAAGACGTTGTGGCATATGATGGATACTAGACTTCAATTTTGCATACCACCCGTAGATCGATGGTCAAACAGAAGTGGTAAATAGGAGTCTAGGAAATCTTCAACGATGTTTATTGGGTGAAAATATCAAATCATGGGACTTGATCTTATATACAGCAGAACTTGCATTCAATAGTTCAGTCAATAGGACCATAGGCATGAGTCCATTTGAAGTGGTGCATGGTTATAAGCCTAGGTTACCTATAAATCTCATCTCAATGTTTCTCACATCTAGGCCTTCAGATTTTGCAGCCTTTTGCACATCACATTCATGAGTTGCATAAAGAAATCAGAGAAATAATAACAGCAAATAATGAAAAATATAAACTGACAGCTAATTCCCATCTTAGATCTAGTGATTTTCTAGTCGGGGATTGCGATGATACGCCTAAGGCCTGAGCGTTTCCCACAAGGAACCGCTAAGAAGCTACAATCTCGTAGTATAGGTCCATTCAAAATCTTGCAACAAGCTGGCCCTAATGCATATGTGTTGGATCTTCCTGCTGATATGGGTATTAATTCAACATTCAATGTGGAAGATTTTGTGCCTTTTCAAGACACCGCAACACCACCTCTGATCCCTTTTCACCCCACCTTCCCATCTACCAGTTCACCATTGCCACCTACTGTTCAATTCCCACAACCAATACCTCCTTCACCCATCTTATTGAAGAGGAAAGAAGAGATTGAAAATGTATTAGATCACCAAGTGGTTTCTACCTGACATGGGGGCTATCAGAAGTATCTCGTCAAGCAGAAGCATCGTCCTATTTCAAACAGTACCTGGATCACCGAGACCGAGTTTCAGCGTCTAGATCCTAATTTGCTTGATCAATTTCACTAGCTTATCTCACTAGAGTTGAGTTCTTCCCATCCCGGGAGAGTTGATGGGGAATCACAACTTCAACTGGTTTTAGAGCATACCAGAAGCGTAGGAAGAGAGATTTTCAACCTTCATTATGGCTGAGTTAGGTGGCACATTGAGAGGAAGACCCCATGAGCACACACATCTAGAAGACTCCTCATTGGAAAGGTGCTATGGGTTGCTTTGGAGCAGGTTGTTTTGTTATTTTAGTCTTTCTTTTAATTTATAGTCCTTTACTTGTTTATTTACTGTTTAGTCCTTTAGAGCTGTTTTAAGGGTATTTGGTTACTTTTTAATGTTAGTAGAGGATAGAATAGGGAATTACAATGGATCACTTCAGTGGAGGGTATTTGGGTATTTTTACATTAATGTTTCAATAGGTATGTGTGTCACTTTCATATTGGAAGTGGCTACCAATTTTTTCAAACAAAACATCATCGATTGAATGAAGAACAGCTATTTTTCTGGTCTCCTAAGTTTAGAAACCTAGGTTCTTGTGATTGGAGGGTGAGAAGCCCCTAGGAGTGATTCTTAGACCACTTTTATTTCACTTCTCTTTGGTAAGTTCATCTTGATTGACTTTTTTTTTCAGATTTAACAGTTGTTCTTCCATCTTGTTGACAGAAGATCAAATCCAAGGTTAGATATTGATCTTTTCTCAATACCCATCATCTTATTTTCTTATTTTAGTCATTTCCTACCTATTATAATTATTTTATTGCGGTAGATCTTTTATTTAGAATTTCCATCTACCTTTAGACTGTTCTGTTATTGCTGAAATTTCCAGCAACATTAAACCCATTTATAAACTCTTCAAATTGCTGATTTGATAATGTTTTAGAATTTGAATTTTATCTGCAGTCCTAGAATAGGTATTTGACCTCGTAATTGATTATTGGATGAACCCTATGCTAGTTAGGAAGTCCTTACTTCCTTTCAAGGTTTTAAATTTCAATTTCGCCTGAGATTTCGCTAGGGGGCTGGTGAAATTTTGCCGAAACGAAGAAATATCATCGAAATATTTTGTGTCAAAAATTAGAAAACGACGAAATTTTGCGACATACCGGCAAAATTTAAAACCTTGCTTCCTTTAGGTCCATTGTGTTAGAAATTGAATGACTTTTGCACTACTTGATTATGGGTTTTTCTTAGGGATAGTCTTTTAATAATTGGTTAGAACATTTCAGTAACTTGTATGAATGGCTTGCTGTTTTATTTGAATTATTTATTATTGTTCTGAAATCTGATTTCTAATTACAATTGTACATGATTTGCATGGATGTTGTGATATCATGGATGGTGATGGAGGGGGATTCCAATTAAGGAAGGCTAGGTCACAAGACTTCAATACATTAGAGGTGGAGGGGGATTCCAGTTCTGTGATATCATGGATGGTGGATAATAGAAGTTGTCCATGGAGTCTCATATATACGGTGCGGCTAGCGTGGTTTTTGAGTGTGATTGACCATCTCGTTCAAAAGAATACCTAGGAAGCCGAATGTGATGGTTAATAGGCTTGCTTGGGAGGGTGTCGGAAGACCTGTGTTGTATTCAGGTTCTGAGTATACTAGAGGGGTTGGGGATGTTTTTAATGTAGAAATGGAGTTGTTTTATTTGTTCTAGATTGGGTGTAGGAGGAGTCTCTAGGTGTCCATCTCGAACAGCTAACTACTGTTTATGCATGCCTGAACTCTTCATCCTATTTATATAATTGCCTCGTTAATTATCAAAAAGAATATTTTTTTTCTTCTAGAACAATATATTGAGCCCATCATTGAATCCAAAACATCAGGGAGGGCACAAGGAGCTGCGAAATTACATCTAAAGGCAAGTACAATACATCCTTACTTTAGGATTTTATATTTTTTTTTTGATGAATAACAGAGATTTTATTATATATAACAATGAACCCTCACTTTAGGATTTATCGACTATTTTGATTACAGCCATACTGATACCTCTAGCAAAGCTGAATTTCTAAATCCACTAGCTTAGGAAAGTAGAACCACAAATCCAAATTCCCCAAATTCCAGCCTCTCTCCTTTTGTCATGATATACGAATAACTCATCTGGCTAAATGAAATTTTTCTCCAACTTACTTTCTCATAGGAAGTCTCTGAACTCACTGTTCCCACAGTAGAATCCTAAAGAACATGTTTAAAGCATCGATATCATAACAGACTTTATAACCGTTGAAACTGGTATGTATTGATAGATAGTTACAAACTTACGACCATGAAGAACCAGAGGCTATTTATGGAGTACAGTCTAATAACAAAATTAGGCTCCGTATCAGCCTCGAATGAAACCAACACATATTTGTTTCAGTCGATACTTGAAACCAAGCTTCCGATTGTCGCTTAATGAGAGAACAAGGTATTTTAGGGGGCAATACTCCACTTGGCGCTTGAGAATATCCGTATAAGATCTTAACAAATTCTGATCCAAATGAATCCCTAAATTCTTGTTCTTATGCAATTAACCCTGAACCCAAAACAGTAGCAAACAACCAAACAATCCTCTTCAGGATCACATTTAGTCATCTTTGTGTCCAACCACAAGGCCCTTCATTAGGCTCACCCCCCATCCTTCCTCCTACAGAAAAACTCAAAACATTACTCATGAGGAAAAACAAGAAGGGAGAGAGAGGATCGATCCCCTTGGAGAAAACCTCTCGTAAAAGAAAAATAAAAAAGAACAGCCCCATTAAGGATGATAGAGGATTAAGCATTTCTCAAACAACCCTTGACCTATATTCTCTTGTCCCCAAAACCTTCCAATTAAAACTGCATCCAAAACTCCTAATCAGCCCTGTTTGAGGCCTCTTGAAGATTCAATTACACCAAGTCTTGGGATTCCGAGCCTCATCCTCTTTCCACACACTCACAAGCCACTAAAACTAGTGGTGGAGACGCGGCTGAAGGGCCATGACACCTGCAAAGATCTGAGAACCCTTAGTAAATGTGCTCCTCCACTTACCTTGTGGTGCTAAATGGTTCACCCCCCACCACACACACACACACACAAAGTTTCTCTCTACCGTTCATTCATTTTTTTTAATTTCAATCTTAGACATGTTTTTATGAAATTATAATCTTTCAAAAACTTCTAATATATACCTGTTTTATTTTTTAAATTATATTCTTACATATATTTTATGAAAATTAAAATCGTATAACAATTTATTTTCATATATACCTGTTTATACCCTGCATTTATATTTTGCGTACATATCCCATATTTTAATGTATTCTATTTTTCTTTTGGTGACATTTTTATTTATATCTTATCTATTATATTTTGTACTTGTATTCTTACACCTAAAAATCCCTTGCAGCCATATTCTTGTAGTTAAAAAGCTTTTACTGTTATTACTGTAAACATAAATATGATCAAAACAACTTTGATCTTAATCACTTTCACCCATTAAAATTAAGTAATTTTTGCTTCATAAATAATATAAATTAAATTATTTGTTATCTACTTTATGTTTTATATTTTAAGATTTATTACAAGAAAGACCTTGTCTTTCACAAAAATGCTAAAAAGCAGCCTGCTAAAAGATTGAAATTTTACAAAAACCTATGCAAATTAATTGACTAAAAACTACATTGTTCTTCCGTGTATATATATATATATACCAATTGCTACGTACCTAACAGTTGCTCTAAAAGCACCAGGACTGGTAGAAACTTATTTGGTTAAGCCCATAACATTTAGGATCATAACAACCATGGTTCGCCATGTCAATGTTGCCTGGCATGTCGCCAGGTGGCATTGACGACATGTCGGTGACATGGTGTAAAAAAGGGGAATGCCGAGAAAATGTTTGGGAAATGTAGGGAAACCATGGATTTTTGTCCCAAACTTTAAACATGTCTAATTAAGGCCTAAATGCATCCAAATACATCAAAAATGCAAAAAGAAAAAAAAAACCTACACATTAAAAATCATTACTTGAGGGGGGTAACTTACACGTTGTCGGGTCTATAAGCTGTAAAAAAATACGTTACATCTAATTAAGTCAAACTAAAAGTGATAAATCAATTAAAAGATATATAAAACTAGATCAAGTGCCATATCTATGAGGGGAAAAAGGGAAATATGGGGGAAATTATGGGAAAATCTGGGGAAATATGGGTTTTTTGATGGGTTTTCCCGCAAAGTTTTAAACAACCTTAAGCAGTATCTAAATACATCATAATACATCAAAAAAAAAATGCAAAAACAAATGTCTAACATTTTTTGTCATTTAAAAAAAAAATCAAAAAAGATGAAAAATTTGCCCCATGTCGCCCATGTCGAGAGACATGGGGGAAATATTGAAAAAAAATTGAAATTTTTTCTCACATGTCACCGAAATCAGGGTAAAGCGATTTATACGCTGATTTCGTGTCGCCCACCTCGGAATTGGCGACATGTCGCCGACATTGTATACCCTGATAACAACCACCACACTTCCGTAGCCGACGTCTACGGTAGTTCACTCTGACCTACTCTATCAACACCAACTCAATGGTAGCCTTTTATCTTTGGCGGCTCCACTCACCAATCAGTATTCAATGACTTAGCACCATGTACATAAATAATACCAAGGCATTTTAAGACAGATTTTAGGTCGCCCCTTCTATGACTCGAACCCATGATGTGGTGTCTGATCTGATACCAATTGTTATGTACCTAACCGTTGTTCTAAAAACCCCAGGACTGAGACATTTGTCAAACTGGTAACTTATTTGGAGAACCCCGCTTATCCATTTATATAGTGAATTCGACCTCAAAAGCTAAGTTTCAATTCTAACAACGTTTTCCATATAGCAAAAATGGTTCTCCTAGACCTAATGTCTTTCTTGTGCAAAACTTAAAAAATGTTACAAAATTTGATAAACATAACAAAATCTATTTTGCATGTACTAGCAAAATTTATTTGCACTAATATATTATCCAGATGGTCTATTCAGGGAGCCCTTATTAACTAAACGATCTGAATTGCTCTCATCATTTCTCGATATGAAAAGATAATGTCAAGTAGCTAAAACTGGTAAGGCATGCTATAGTATTTTTCACCGTTTCTAATTTACTTTGGCCCCCAATAAAAAGATCCTAGATCTGCCCTTGACTAAAATCTCATCCAATATATTTCTATTTTTGATGAAATCAAACTAATTATGGGAAACTATTGATTATCGTACATATGACCTATTAAAGCCTAAGAGAGTTTTTGCCAAGATCTAGTAGAGATGACTTCCAAACTTGTGGGCCTAAAATCTTTCATGTTTGCTGCCTCGACTTTCTTAGGGACAAGGCCCAAGAAAGTGGTATTTGTTCTTTTATTTTTCTTACAACTATACTGACAAAAAACTCCAAAAAAACATTTCAACCTAATAATGTCCTTTCAGTCCTAGGAAGAATACATAAAAGCTACCAAGGCACAAAGCATTATCCCTATCCAACTCCAGGATGACTCAATTAACCTCCTCTTTCAAGACCCTCTCCAAAGAAAGAGCTTGCTCACGAGACAAGCTGGAACCTTATAGACCCCAAATTTTGAACTTTACCACTCTCTCTCTTCAATTTAAACGACTACAAAAAAAACTAAAAGATCACCTCTTCGGCTCTTCCCAGCGTTAATAGCACTCAAAATCTCACCGATTCTCTCCAAGGCAATGATCGTCTTCCTTCTCCTATGCCCAGTTGTCATCTTATAAAAAACATCCCTTGCCACCATCGCCTCTTTAATCATCTTCATTCTCACATTGTGTCCCCAACAAGACTCTTGTCTAAAAGAACTTCAGCTAAAATCATACTTCAATTGTTGTCACCTAAGGTTCCCCTCCACATTCCTTAAAGGCGCTCATAAACAAATATGTTTGTTATAGGGCCTATGTAGTACTAGCCTAAGCGAGCTAGAGCTAAGCACCCACCGATGACAAAAATTATACAATGTAAAATTATATTAACGATGACTCAAAATTAAAATGTACAAATATATGATTGCTTAATACGATTAATATCTTTACATATGTTATATGATATTAACAATTATTGCTTATTATTAGCATAATCGATATTATTTAATACAATTTTGAAAGTTATTACTCAAACCTATCATGGATAATAGAGTTCTATTATTAATGTTATATTAATTAAAGCTATGCAATATTAAAATAATAATAACAAATATACACAATTAAACAAACATTACTAATATGGTTATGTACCTATATTAAATTATAATCATGATTAATATAGTTATTTAATTATATTCTTATATTAGTTTATTACTTGCCTAATAGTTATCAACAAACTAGTTATTACTTATTATAAAGACTATCATTCTGACTTTATTTGTTATATTCCAAATTGATAGTATAATTACATAAATTTGTCACTTAGGTGACAAGCAGGTCCAGCTCCAAGGCTGCCTAGGTGTTTTGACAACTATATTCTTCTCCTTCCTCACTCTTTAAACTCCTCAAGTATATCCGATAGATCAATTACAGCCAAATTACAAATTTAGGCTCTTGAATAATCCCAAGGAAAAAAAATCCTTATTCCACTGTTTCAACCTATCCTTCAAGGGATTAAGCCCCTTCATATACCTGTAACCAGCCCACCCTTGTCTATTACCGTTCTCCCACCAAGATTCAATGAGATACTTAAAACGGGGATGTTTGAACTATAAATTCTCATTGCCATTAGAATAACTCCTATATAAGGGAAAAATTACATATATTATAAAAAAAATTTGATGAATAACCAGCAATATATATAAATGGAAAAGAAAAGGTACAACAATAAAGATAAGGAGCCAGGCGCACAAGATGAGAACCATAGCCCAAGAAAAGAACCAAAACAACTACAAAAACTAAACAACTCTAAATGGGCACCGACGACATCAGAGTAACAGTAATTGTCAATGTCAAGACCATTTCTGAATGGACAAAAAGTGTATTAGCTATGCATTAATCTATGAAATAGCATGGTTATTGACATCAGTGAGGTGGATAAGTCTTTGACAAGAATAATAGAAAAACTATTAAAAAACCTATGGGGAACATAGGTATGCAATGACAGATAGCCTTGGGTGAGTACCCTGTTACTAATGGAATATGGGTTTGAAAAAGGTAAACGAGTCCATGATGATTTCCAGAACAGTCTAGCTATGATTAATAGAGGTGATCAGCTTTGCCATGTTTACGAAGACTGATGTGGTAGAAAATTTCCCACAATCAAGCAATAAATTTTAATGACCATGTCTATTATCTAGATTCAATCTTCTTATGCAAATCACAAGCCCTTTTACTGTTAGCCGAATCCAATATGAGTTCTTCTAAAACTGTTCGATGTGAGAACAATGAAATAATGCTCACAATCTCATAATAATTCAAGGAGTCAGATATCAGGAATGTAGGGACAACATAAAGAACAAAAGAAAAGATTCCAACAGAAAATAGTAACAAAAGATGTTCATGTGAAATCCAATTTGGTCTAACAACAGTCATAGAGGAGGTGGAATAAGAAATTCAATAAAAATAAAGCCCAATATTGGAAATTGGAATGATCTCAACTGGCTCAGCAGACACCTTATGATAACTTACAACATTCTACTACCAATTGGATCAAATCCAAAGCAGCTGTAAGTCCGACCTTTTTTCCTCATTGCCAGTGAAAGTATTGTTCAATATCGATGCACCAATCAGTTGGAGAGTAAATTGAAAAAAAAAAAATACCAAACAGAAAACAATTGGATGGCACATGGAATGTATCAGAGCGTAGCTGATTCATAATGGCTTATGAATGAAGCAAAGGATGCAAGGGGAGTTCCACATGGTACATATTAATGTAATGATAATTAGCACCCAAAAGCCAATCCACTTCTTGTGCAGACCTCATTAACAAGTAGGAAAAATCAGTATAACTCAGTTCAATTATCAGACTATAACCGAGTAATTCTCAAACAACACAATGCACTCACTGATTCGAAGACCAACTACCACTACCACTACCATTGCCACCACTACCACTACCACTACCACTACTACTACACTACTACTCTACTACTACCACCATGGCACCACCACCACCAGTATTTTATGACAAAATTACTCCTTTATTAAAGGAGAAATTTTCAGCAGACTATTCTACCTTTTTTTTTTAATACTTATTCCAAATATACCCTTTTCCTCTTCCTTCCTAGATTAAACGACCACCTCTTATTTCTCCTTCTAATTTTCTGATTTCTTTGTCTTTGTTCTCCGTCACTGCTAGTCTGCTACTCAACCCCAAATTATTGTACAATTAAGCATTACCTTATTGAACCAATGGTCTTGAACTCATCCTCCTTAGAAATCATAACAGCCTGATAGTAACTTGGACTTGGATCGTCTACTTCCTATGTCACAGATGAATTTGGGCTCGAGCTCAGAGATCAATTAGTTGGCTTTTCGCACCTTACCCATGAGAAACCTAGTTGGTCTTCAATCCTGATTTGATCTAGCGCAGAAGGAGGATACAAATATTGCATAGGCTTAAGCTACACTTCTATACTTTAACGAGCGGTAAAATAGATGCAGAATCGAATGAGATTGAGACATAACTTTCACATGAACTACATGGAAACAAATCAAGTGCATTGGCAGATAGAAACAAAAAGTAAACAATCGATTACCTGTTCCCTTACTTTTCTTCGGAATCCCAACCTCAACCACCATTCCCATCAAGTTCACTTTCTGATTCAGAGAAGCAATTGCATCTGTTATCGGAAGAAATTTATAATCATCTCGAGGCGCCATTTCTCTTGCTCTGCAAAACCCTAATAAGGTTTTTTGCAGAACAAATTGGAGGGAAAAAGAAAGCAGCGCTGCCCTTTTATTGGCCTCCAGTTTCATCTTGATTACCGTAACTACCACTAAAATACAAGGTATACTAATCGCGAGGTTCAGAATTTAAAATTTTAGAGAAAATTATCACGAAGCCCTACTTTACAGGAGTATTCACCAAAAAATACATTGACTAAGATTAATCACCTCTCAAGTATAAGACTAACTACAAAATCTCAAGTATAAGACTCACTACAAAATTGCCTTTTGGTCCTATAATGGACATAACCGGTATTTTTGCAATACTTATTATTTCAAAAAAATTAAAATACTTATTTTATCCTTAAGCCCTTTGCACACATAGTGTGCATCCTTGCTCCACCGTCCAATCCACCACCCCCACCACCCACCACCCCCCACCCCACCAACCAATGTGCACGCCCTTGCACACTCAAGTGCGCGTCTTTGCACACTCAGGTACGCGTCCTTGTACACTCAAGTGCGCGTCCTTGCATATTGAGGTGCGCGTCCTTGAACACTCAGGTAAGCGTCCTTGCATACTGAGGTGCGCGCCCTTGCACACTCAGGTACGCGTCCTTGCACACTGAGGTGCGCGTCCTTGCACACTCAAGTGCGTGTCCTTGCACACTCAGGTACGCGTCCTTGGACACTCAGTTGCGCGTCCTTGGACACTCAAGTGCGCGTCCTTGCACACTGAGGTGCGCGTCCTTGCACACTGAGGTGTGCGTTCTTGCACACTCAAGTGCGCGTTCTTGGACACCATTGGTGTGCATTCTTGCACACATTGGTGGTGGTGGTGGTGGTTGGTGGGGGTGATGGGTGGTGGTTTGGGCGGTGGTGGGGGTGGTGGGTTGGGCGGTGGTGGGTGGTGGTGTGTCACGACCCAACCCAGTAGATCATCTCGATCCAGTGGAGTCTAGCATCATGGCCTTCACTTCCCCAAAGGAGAGTGGTGGTTCAAGGAATCAATAGAAATCCTAAGATAAATTTTTAGGAAAATAGATA